>OY720346.1:84101845-84262756 GCA_963082975.1 Labia minor | reverse complement strand
AATGAAAAAATGAACAAAATCATATATAATAGATAAATATATCCTTGTATTTAAAAAAGTAGCATTTTCGCTATAAAATTTGCTAAAAATCACGATTTCTGTAATAATTCAATGAAAATAATTAAGATATCAATGAAATATGATTTGATTCGTGTTAGAATGAAAAATGAACAAAATCATATATAATAGATAAATATATCCCTTGTATTTAAAAAAGTAGCATTTTCGCTATAAAATTTGCTAAAAATCACGATTTCTGTATGAATTCAATGAAAATAATTAAGATATCAATGAAATATGAATTGATTCGTGTTTAGAATGAAAAAATGAACAAAATCATATATAATAGATAAATATATCCCTTGTATTTAAAAAAGTAGCATTTTCGCTATAAAATTTGCTAAAATCACGATTTCTGTATGAATTCAATGAAAATAATTAAGATATCAATGAAATATGAATTGATTCGTGTTTAGAATGAAAAAATGATCAAAATCATATATAATAGATAAATATATCCCTTGTATTTAAAAAAGTAGCATTTTCGCTATAAAAGTTGCTAAAAATCACGATTTCTGTAATAATTCAATGAAAATAATTAAGATATCAATGAAATATGAATTGATTCGTGTTTAGAATAAAAAAATGACATAATCATATATAATAGATAAATATATCCATTGTAATTAAAAAAGTAGCATTTTCGCTATAAAATTTGCTAAAAATCACGATTCCCGTATGAATTCAATGAAAATAATTAAGATATCAATGAAATATGAATTGATTCGTGTTTAGAATGAAAAAACAAATCATATATAATAAATAAATATATCCGTTGTAATTAAAAAACTAGCATTTTCGCTATAAAAATTTGCTAAAAATCACGATTTCTGTATGAATTTAATGAAAATAATTAAGATATCCAATGAAATATGAATTGATTCGTGTTAGAATGAAAAAATGAAACAAAATCATATATAATAGATAAATATATCCATTGTAATTAAAAAAGCTAGCATTTTCGCTATAAAATTTGCTAAAAATCACGATTTCTGTATGAATTCAATGAAAATAATTAAGATATCAATGAAATATGAATTGATTCGTGTTTAGAATGAAAAAATGACAAAATCATATATAATAAATAAATATATCCGTTGTAATTAGCTATAAAATTTGCTAAAAATCACGATTTCTGTATGAATTTAATGAAAATAATTAAGATCTCAATGAAATATGAATTGATTCGGTGTTTAGAATGAAAAAATGAACAAAATCATATATAATAGATAAATATATCCCTTGTATTTAAAAAAGTAGCATTTTCGCTATAAAATTTGCTAAAAATCACGATTTCTGTATGAATTCAATGAAAATAATTAAGATATCAATGAAATATGAATTGATTCGTGTTTAGAATGAAAAAATGATCAAATCATATATAATAGATAAATATATCCCTTGTATTTAAAAACGTAGCATTTTCGCTATAAAATTTGCTAAAAATCACGATTTCTGTATGAATTCAATGAAAATAATTAAGATATCAATGAAATATGAAGTGATTCGTGTTTAGAATGAAAAAATGAAACAAAATCATATATAATAGATAAATATATCCCTTGTATTTAAAAAAGTAGCATTTTCGCTATAAAATTTGCTTAAAAATCACGATTTCTGTATGAATTCAATGAAAATAATTAAGATATCAATGAAATATGAATTGATTCGTGTTTAGAAAGAAAAAATGAACAAAATAATATATAATAGATAAATATATCCATTGTATTAAAAAAAGTAGCATTTTCGCTATAAAATTTGCTAAAATCACGATTTCTGTATGAATTCAATGAAAATAATTAAGATATCAATGAAATATGAATTGATTCGTGTTTTAGAATGAAAAAAATGATCAAAATCATATATAATAGATAAATATATCCCTTGTATTTATAAAAAGTAGCATTTTCGCTATAAAATTTGCCTAAAAATCACGATTTCTGTATGAATTCAATGAAAATAATTAAGATATCAATGAAATATGAATTGATTCGAGTTTAGAATGAAAAACTGATCAAAATCATATATAATAGATAAATATATCCCTTGTATTTAAAAAAGTAGCATTTTCGCTATATAAATTTGCTAAAAATCACGATTTCTGTATGAATTCAATGAAAATAATTAAGATATCAATGAAATATGATTGATTCGTGTTTAGAATGAAAAAATGAACAAAATCATATATAATAGATAAATATATCCTTTGTATTTAAAAAAGTAGCATTTTCGCTATAAAATTTGCTAAAAATCACGATTTCCGTATGAATTCAATGAAAATAATTAAGATATCAATGAAATATGAATTGATTCGTGTTTAGAATGAAAAATGAACAAAATCATATATAATAGATAAATATATCCCTTGTATTTAAAAAAGTAGCATTTTCGCTATAAAATTTGCTAAAAATCACGATTTCTGTATGAATTCAATGAAAATAATTAAGATATCAATGAAATATGAATTGATTCGTGTTTTAGAATGAAAAACTGATCAAAATCATAAATAATAGATAAATTATCCCTTGTATTTAAAAAAGTAGCATTTTCGCTATAAAATTTGCTAAAAATCACGATTTCTGTATGAATTCAATGAAAATAATTAAGATATCAATGAACATATGAATTGATTCGTGTTTAGAATGAAAAAATGAACAAAATCATATATAATAGATAAATATATCCCTTGTATTTAAAAAAGTAGCATTTTCGCTATAAAATTTGCTAAAAATCACGATTTCTGTATGAATTCAATGAAAATAATTAAGATATCAATGAAATATGAATTGATTCGTGTTTAGAATGAAAAACTGATCAAAATCATATATAATAGATAAATATATCCTTTGTATTTAAAAAAGTAGCATTTTCGCTATAAAATTTGCTAAAAATCACGATTTCCGTATGAATTCAATGAAAATAATTAAGATATCAATGAAATATGAATTGATTCGTGTTTAGAATGAAAAAAATGAACAAAATCATATATAATAGATAATATATCCCTTGTATTTAAAAAAGTAGCATTTTCGCTATAAAATTTGCTACAAATCACGATTTTCTGTATGAATTCAATGAAAATAATTAAGATATCAATGAAATATGAATTGATTCGTGTTTTAGAATGAAAAAATGAACAAAATCATATATAATAGATAAATATATCCCTCTATTTAAAAAAAAGTAGCATTTTCGCTATAAAATTTGCTAAAAATCACGATTTCTGTATGAATTCAATGAAAATAATTAAGATATCAATGAAATATGAATTGATTCGTGTTTAGAATGAAAAAATGAACAAAATCATATATAATAGATAAATATATCCCTTGTATTTAAAAAAGTAGCATTTTCGCTATAAAATTTGCTAAAAATCACGATTTCTGTATGAATTCAATGAAAATAATTAAGATATCAATGAAATATGAATTGATTCGTGTTTAGAATGAAAAAATGAACAAAATCATATATAATAGATAAATATATCCCTTGTATTTAAAAAAGTAGCATTTTCGCTATAAAATTTGCTAAAAATCACGATTTCTGTAATAATTCAATGAAAATAATTAAGATATCAATGAAATATGATTTGATTCGTGTTTAGAATGAAAAAATGAACAAAATCATATATAATAGATAAATATATCCCTTGTATTTAAAAAAGTAGCATTTTCGCTATAAAATTTGCTAAAAATCACGATTTCTGTATGAATTCAATGAAAATAATTAAGATATCAATGAAATATGAATTGATTCGTGTTTAGAATGAAAAAATGAACAAAATCATATATAATAGATAAATATATCCCTTGTATTTAAAAAAAGTAGCATTTTCGCTATAAAATTTGCTAAAAATCACGATTTCTGTATGAATTCAATGAAAATAATTAAGATATCAATGAAATATGAATTGATTCGTGTTTAGAATGAAAAAATGAACAAAATCATATATAATAGATAAATATATCCCTTGTATTTAAAAAAGTAGCATTTTCGCTATAAAAGTTGCTAAAAATCACGATTTCTGTAATAATTCAATGAAAATAATTAAGATATCAATGAGACATGAATTGATTCGTGTTTAGAATAAAAAAATGAACATAATCATATATAATAGATAAATATATCCATTGTATTTAAAAAAGTAGCATTTTCGCTATAAAATTTGCTAAAAATCACGATTCCCGTATGAATTCAATGAAAATAATTAAGATATCAATGAAATATGAATTGATTCGTGTTTAGAATGAAAAAATGAACAAAATCATATATAATAAATAAATATATCCGTTGTAATTAAAAAACTAGCATTTTCGCTATAAAATTTGCTAAAAATCACGATTTCTGTATGAATTTAATGAAAATAATTAAGATATCAATGAAATTTGAATTGATTCGTGTTTAGAATGAAAAAATGAACAAAATCATATATAATAGATAAATATATCCATTGTATTTAAAAAAGTAGCATTTTCGCTATAAAATTTTCTAAAAATCACGATTTCTGTATAAATTCAATGTAAATAATTAAGATATCAATGAAATATGAATTTATTCGGGTTTAGAATGAAAAAATGAACAAAATCATATATAATAGATAAATATATCCCTTGTATTTAAAAAATTAGCATTTTCGCTATAAAATTTGCTAAAAATCACGATTTCTGTATGAATTCAATGAAAATAATTAAGATATCAATGAAATATGAATTGATTCGTGTTTAGAATGAAAAAATGAACAAAATCATATATAATAGATAAATATATCCATTGTATTTAAAAAAGTAGCATTTTCGCTATAAAATTTGCCAAAAATCACGATTTCTGTATGAATTTAATGAAAATAATTAAGATATCAATGAAATATGAATTGATTCGTGTTTAGAATGAAAAAATGAACAAAATCATATATAATAGATAAATATATCCATTGTATTTAAAAAAGTAGCATTTTCGCTATAAAATTTGCTAAAAATCACGATTTCTGTATGAATTCAATGAAAATAATTAAGATATCAATGAAATATGAATTGATTCGTGTTTAGAATGAAAAAATGATCAAAATCATATATAATAGATAAATATATCCCTTGTATTTAAAAAAAGTAGCATTTTCGCTATAAAATTTGCTAAAAATCACGATTTCTGTATGAATTCAATGAAAATAATTAAGATATCAATGAAATATGAATTGATTCGTGTTTAGAATGAAAAAATGAACAAAATCATATATAATAGATAAATATATCCATTGTATTTAAAAAAGTAGCATTTTCGCTATAAAATTTGCTAAAAATCACGATTTCTGTATAAATTCAATGTAAATAATTAAGATATCAATGAAATATGAATTGATTCGTGTTTAGAATGAAAAAAATGATCAAAATCATATATAATAGATAAATATATCCCTTGTATTTAAAAAAGTAGCATTTTCGCTATAAAATTTGCTAAAAATCACGATTTCTGTATGAATTCAATGAAAATAATTAAGATATCAATGAAATATGAATTGATTCGTGTTTAGAATGAAAAACTGATCAAAATCATATATAATAGATAAATATATCCCTTGTATTTAAAAAAGTAGCATTTTCGCTATAAAATTTGCTAAAAATCACGATTTCTGTATGAATTCAATGAAAATAATTAAGATATCAATGAAATATGAATTGATTCGTGTTTAGAATGAAAAACTGATCAAAATCATATATAATAGATAAATATATCCTTTGTATTTAAAAAAGTAGCATTTTCGCTATAAAATTTGCTAAAAATCACGATTTCCGTATGAATTCAATGAAAATAATTAAGATATCAATGAAATATGAATTGATTCGTGTTTAGAATGAAAAAATGAACAAAATCATATATAATAGATAAATATATCCCTTGTATTTAAAAAAGTAGCATTTTCGCTATAAAATTTGCTAAAACCACGATTTCTGTATGAATTCAATGAAAATAATTAAGATATCAATGAAATATGAATTGATTCGTGTTTAGAATGAAAAAATGAACAAAATCATATATAATAGATAAATATATCCCTCTATTTAAAAAAAGTAGCATTTTCGCTATAAAATTTGCTAAAAATCACGATTTCTGTATGAATTCAATGAAAATAATTAAGATATCAATGAAATATGAATTGATTCGTGTTTAGAATGAAAAAATGAACAAAATCATATATAATAGATAAATATATCCCTTGTATTTAAAAAAGTAGCATTTTCGCTATAAAATTTGCTAAAAATCACGATTTCTGTATGAATGCAATGAAAATAATTAAGATATCAATGAAATATGAATTGATTCGTGTTTAGAATAAAAAAATTGACATAATCATATATAATAGATAAATATATCCATTGTATTTAAAAAAGTAGCATTTTCGCTATAAAATTTGCTAAAAATCACGATTTCTGTATGAATTCAATGAAAATAATTAAGATATCAATGAAATATGAATTGATTCGTGTTTAGAATGAAAAAATGAACAAAATCATATATAATAGATAAATATATCCCTTGTATTTAAAAAAGTAGCATTTTCGCTATAAAATTTGCTAAAAATCACGATTTCTGTAATAATTCAATGAAAATAATTAAGATATCAATGAAATATGATTTGATTCGTGTTTAGAATGAAAAAATGAACAAAATCATATATAATAGATAAATATATCCCTTGTATTTAAAAAAGTAGCATTTTCGCTATAAAATTTGCTAAAAATCACGATTTCTGTATGAATTCAATGAAAATAATTAAGATATCAATGAAATATGAATTGATTCGTGTTTAGAATGAAAAACTGATCAAAATCATATATAATAGATAAATATATCCTTTGTATTTAAAAAAGTAGCATTTTCGCTATAAAATTTGCTAAAAATCACGATTTCCGTATGAATTCAATGAAAATAATTAAGATATCAATGAAATATGAATTGATTCGTGTTTAGAATGAAAAAATGAACAAAATCATATATAATAGATAAATATATCCCTTGTATTTAAAAAAGTAGCATTTTCGCTATAAAATTTGCTAAAACCACGATTTCTGTATGAATTCAATGAAAATAATTAAGATATCAATGAAATATGAATTGATTCGTGTTTAGAATGAAAAAATGAACAAAATCATATATAATAGATAAATATATCCCTCTATTTAAAAAAAGTAGCATTTTCGCTATAAAATTTGCTAAAAATCACGATTTCTGTATGAATTCAATGAAAATAATTAAGATATCAATGAAATATGAATTGATTCGTGTTTAGAATGAAAAAATGAACAAAATCATATATAATAGATAAATATATCCCTTGTATTTAAAAAAGTAGCATTTTCGCTATAAAATTTGCTAAAAATCACGATTTCTGTATGAATGCAATGAAAATAATTAAGATATCAATGAAATATGAATTGATTCGTGTTTAGAATAAAAAAATTGACATAATCATATATAATAGATAAATATATCCATTGTATTTAAAAAAGTAGCATTTTCGCTATAAAATTTGCTAAAAATCACGATTTCTGTATGAATTCAATGAAAATAATTAAGATATCAATGAAATATGAATTGATTCGTGTTTAGAATGAAAAAATGAACAAAATCATATATAATAGATAAATATATCCCTTGTATTTAAAAAAGTAGCATTTTCGCTATAAAATTTGCTAAAAATCACGATTTCTGTAATAATTCAATGAAAATAATTAAGATATCAATGAAATATGATTTGATTCGTGTTTAGAATGAAAAAATGAACAAAATCATATATAATAGATAAATATATCCCTTGTATTTAAAAAAGTAGCATTTTCGCTATAAAATTTGCTAAAAATCACGATTTCTGTATGAATTCAATGAAAATAATTAAGATATCAATGAAATATGAATTGATTCGTGTTTAGAATGAAAAAATGAACAAAATCATATATAATAGATAAATATATCCCTTGTATTTAAAAAAAGTAGCATTTTCGCTATAAAATTTGCTAAAAATCACGATTTCTGTATGAATTCAATGAAAATAATTAAGATATCAATGAAATATGAATTGATTCGTGTTTAGAATGAAAAAATGAACAAAATCATATATAATAGATAAATATATCCCTTGTATTTAAAAAAAGTAGCATTTTTGCTATAAAATTTGCTAAAAATCACGATTTCTGTATGAATTCAATGAAAATAATTAAGATATCAATGAAATATGAATTGATTCGTGTTTAGAATGAAAAAATGATCAAAATCATATATAATAGATAAATATATCCCTTGTATTTAAAAAAGTAGCATTTTCGCTATAAAAGTTGCTAAAAATCACGATTTCTGTAATAATTCAATGAAAATAATTAAGATATCAATGAAATATGAATTGATTCGTGTTTAGAATAAAAAAATGAACATAATCATATATAATAGATAAATATATCCATTGTATTTAAAAAAGTAGCATTTTCGCTATAAAATTTGCTAAAAATCACGATTCCCGTATGAATTCAATGAAAATAATTAAGATATCAATGAAATATGAATTGATTCGTGTTTAGAATGAAAAAATGAACAAAATCATATATAATAGATAAATATATCCATTGTATTTAAAAAAGTAGCATTTTCGCTATAAAATTTGCCAAAAATCACGATTTCTGTATGAATTTAATGAAAATAATTAAGATATCAATGAAATATGAATTGATTCGTGTTTAGAATGAAAAAAATGATCAAAATCATATATAATAGATAAATATATCCCTTGTATTTAAAAAAGTAGCATTTTCGCTATAAAATTTGCTAAAAATCACGATTTCTGTATGAATTCAATGAAAATAATTAAGATATCAATGAAATATGAATTGATTCGTGTTTAGAATGAAAAACTGATCAAAATCATATATAATAGATAAATATATCCCTTGTATTTAAAAAAGTAGCATTTTCGCTATAAAATTTGCTAAAAATCACGATTTCTGTATGAATTCAATGAAAATAATTAAGATATCAATGAAATATGAATTGATTCGTGTTTAGAATGAAAAAATGAACAAAATCATATATAATAGATAAATATATCCTTTGTATTTAAAAAAGTAGCATTTTCGCTATAAAATTTGCTAAAAATCACGATTTCCGTATGAATTCAATGAAAATAATTAAGATATCAATGAAATATGAATTGATTCGTGTTTAGAATGAAAAAATGAACAAAATCATATATAATAGATAAATATATCCCTTGTATTTAAAAAAGTAGCATTTTCGCTATAAAATTTGCTAAAAATCACGATTTCTGTATGAATTCAATGAAAATAATTAAGATATCAATGAAATATGAATTGATTCGTGTTTAGAATGAAAAAATGAACAAAATCATATATAATAGATAAATATATCCCTCTATTTAAAAAAAGTAGCATTTTCGCTATAAAATTTGCTAAAAATCACGATTTCTGTATGAATTCAATGAAAATAACTAAGATATCAATGAAATATGAATTGATTCGTGTTTAGAATGAAAAAATGAACAAAATCATATATAATAGATAAATATATCCCTTGTATTTAAAAAAGTAGCATTTTCGCTATAAAATTTGCTAAAAATCACGATTTCTGTATGAATTCAATGAAAATAATTAAGATATCAATGAAATATGAATTGATTCGTGTTTAGAATAAAAAAATTGACATAATCATATATAATAGATAAATATATCCATTGTATTTAAAAAAGTAGCATTTTCGCTATAAAATTTGCTAAAAATCACGATTTCTGTATGAATTCAATGAAAATAATTAAGATATCAATGAAATATGAATTGATTCGTGTTTAGAATGAAAAAATGAACAAAATCATATACAATAGATAAATATATCCCTTGTATTTAAAAAAAGTAGCATTTTCGCTATAAAATTTGCTAAAAATCACGATTTCTGTATGAATTCAATGAAAATAATTAAGATATCAATGAAATATGAATTGATTCGTGTTTAGAATGAAAAAATGAACAAAATCATATATAATAGATAAATATATCCCTTGTATTTAAAAAAAGTAGCATTTTTGCTATAAAATTTGCTAAAAATCACGATTTCTGTATGAATTCAATTAAAATAATTAAGATATCAATGAAATATGAATTGATTCGTGTTTAGAATGAAAAAATGATCAAAATCATATATAATAGATAAATATATCCCTTGTATTTAAAAAAGTAGCATTTTCGCTATAAAAGTTGCTAAAAATCACGATTTCTGTAATAATTCAATGAAAATAATTAAGATATCAATGAAATATGAATTGATTCGTGTTTAGAATAAAAAAATGAACATAATCATATATAATAGATAAATATATCCATTGTATTTAAAAAAGTAGCATTTTCGCTATAAAATTTGCTAAAAATCACGATTCCCGTATGAATTCAATGAAAATAATTAAGATATCAATGAAATATGAATTGATTCGTGTTTAGAATGAAAAAATGAACAAAATCATATATAATAAATAAATATATCCGTTGTAATTAAAAAACTAGCATTTTCGCTATAAAATTTGCTAAAAATCACGATTTCTGTATGAATTTAATGAAAATAATTAAGATATCAATGAAATATGAATTGATTCGTGTTTAGAATGAAAAAATGAACAAAATCATATATAATAGATAAATATATCCATTGTATTTAAAAAAGTAGCATTTTCGCTATAAAATTTGCTAAAAATCACGATTTCTGTATAAATTCAATGTAAATAATTAAGATATCAATGAAATATGAATTGATTCGGGTTTAGGATGAAAAAATGAACAAAATCATATATAATAGATAAATATATCCTTTGTATTTAAAAAAGTAGCATTTTCGCTATAAAATTTGCTAAAAATCACGATTTCCGTATGAATTCAATGAAAATAATTAAGATATCAATGAAATATGAATTGATTCGTGTTTAGAATGAAAAAATGAACAAAATCATATATAATAGATAAATATATCCCTTGTATTTAAAAAAGTAGCATTTTCGCTATAAAATTTGCTAAAAATCACGATTTCTGTATGAATTCAATGAAAATAATTAAGATATCAATGAAATATGAATTGATTCGTGTTTAGAATGAAAAAATGAACAAAATCATATATAATAGATAAATATATCCCTCTATTTAAAAAAAGTAGCATTTTCGCTATAAAATTTGCTAAAAATCACGATTTCTGTATGAATTCAATGAAAATAATTAAGATATCAATGAAATATGAATTGATTCGTGTTTAGAATGAAAAAATGAACAAAATCATATATAATAGATAAATATATCCCTTGTATTTAAAAAAGTAGCATTTTCGCTATAAAATTTGCTAAAAATCACGATTTCTGTATGAATTCAATGAAAATAATTAAGATATCAATGAAATATGAATTGATTCGTGTTTAGAATAAAAAAATTGACATAATCATATATAATAGATAAATATATCCATTGTATTTAAAAAAGTAGCATTTTCGCTATAAAATTTGCTAAAAATCACGATTTCTGTATGAATTCAATGAAAATAATTAAGATATCAATGAAATATGAATTGATTCGTGTTTAGAATGAAAAAATGAACAAAATCATATATAATAGATAAATATATCTCTTGTATTTAAAAAAGTAGCATTTTCGCTATAAAATTTGCTAAAAATCACGATTTCTGTAATAATTCAATGAAAATAATTAAGATATCAATGAAATATGATTTGATTCGTGTTTAGAATGAAAAAATGAACAAAATCATATATAATAGATAAATATATCCCTTGTATTTAAAAAAGTAGCATTTTCGCTATAAAATTTGCTAAAAATCACGATTTCTGTATGAATTCAATGAAAATAATTAAGATATCAATGAAATATGAATTGATTCGTGTTTAGAATGAAAAAATGAACAAAATCATATATAATAGATAAATATATCCTTTGTATTTAAAAAAAGTAGCATTTTCGCTATAAAATTTGCTAAAAATCACGATTTCTGTAATATATCAATGAAAATAATTAAGATATCAATGAAATATGAATTGATTCGTGTTTAGAATGAAAAAATGAACAAAATCATATATAATAGATAAATATATCCCTTGTATTTAAAAAAGTAGCATTTTCGCTATAAAATTTGCTAAAAATCACGATTTCTGTATGAATTTAATGAAAATAATTAAGATATCAATGAAATATGAATTGATTCGTGTTTAGAATGAAAAAATGAACAAAATCATATATAATAGATAAATATATCCCTTGTATTTAAAAAAGTAGCATTTTCGCTATAAAATTTGCTAAAAATCACGATTTCTGTATGAATTCAATGAAAATAATTAAGATATCAATGAAATATGAATTGATTCGTGTTTAGAATGAAAAAAATGATCAAAATCATATATAATAGATAAATATATCCCTTGTATTTAAAAAAGTAGCATTTTCGCTATAAAATTTGCTAAAAATCACGATTTCTGTATGAATTCAATGAAAATAATTAAGATATCAATGAAATATGAATTGATTCGTGTTTAGAATGAAAAAATGATCAAAATCATATATAATAGATAAATATATCCCTTGTATTTAAAAACGTAGCATTTTCGCTATAAAATTTGCTAAAAATCTCGATTTCTGTATGAATTCAATGAAAATAATTAAGATATCAATGAAATATGAATTGATTCGTGTTTAGAATGAAAAAATGAACAAAATCATATATAATAGATAAATATATCCCTTGTATTTAAAAAATTAGCATTTTCGCTATAAAATTTGCTAAAAATCACGATTTCTGTATGAATTCAATGAAAATAATTAAGATATCAATGAAATATGAATTGATTCGTGTTTAGAATGAAAAAATGAACAAAATCATATATAATAGATAAATATATCCATTGTATTTAAAAAAGTAGCATTTTCGCTATAAAATTTGCCAAAAATCACGATTTCTGTATGAATTTAATGAAAATAATTAAGATATCAATGAAATATGAATTGATTCGTGTTTAGAATGAAAAAATGAACAAAATCATATATAATAGATAAATATATCCATTGTATTTAAAAAAGTAGCATTTTCGCTATAAAATTTGCTAAAAATCACGATTTCTGTATAAATTCAATGTAAATAATTAAGATATCAATGAAATATGAATTGATTCGTGTTTAGAATAAAAAAATTGACATAATCATATATAATAGATAAATATATCCATTGTATTTAAAAAAGTAGCATTTTCGCTATAAAATTTGCTAAAAATCACGATTTCTGTATGAATTTAATGAAAATAATTAAGATATCAATGAAATATGAATTGATTCGTGTTTAGAATGAAAAAATGAACAAAATCATATATAATAGATAAATATATCCCTTGTATTTAAAAAAGTAGCATTTTCGCTATAAAATTTGCTAAAAATCACGATTTCTGTATGAATTTAATGAAAATAATTAAGATATCAATGAAATATGAATTGATTCGTGTTTAGAATGAAAAAATGAACAAAATCATATATAATAGATAAATATATCCCTTGTATTTAAAAAAGTAGCATTTTCGCTATAAAATTTGCTAAAAATCACGATTTCTGTATGAATTCAATGAAAATAATTAAGATATCAATGAAATATGAATTGATTCGTGTTTAGAATGAAAAAAATGATCAAAATCATATATAATAGATAAATATATCCCTTGTATTTAAAAAAGTAGCATTTTCGCTATAAAATTTGCTAAAAATCACGATTTCTGTATGAATTCAATGAAAATAATTAAGATATCAATGAAATATGAATTGATTCGTGTTTAGAATGAAAAAATGATCAAAATCATATATAATAGATAAATATATCCCTTGTATTTAAAAACGTAGCATTTTCGCTATAAAATTTGCTAAAAATCTCGATTTCTGTATGAATTCAATGAAAATAATTAAGATATCAATGAAATATGAATTGATTCGTGTTTAGAATGAAAAAATGAACAAAATCATATATAATAGATAAATATATCCCTTGTATTTAAAAAATTAGCATTTTCGCTATAAAATTTGCTAAAAATCACGATTTCTGTATGAATTCAATGAAAATAATTAAGATATCAATGAAATATGAATTGATTCGTGTTTAGAATGAAAAAATGAACAAAATCATATATAATAGATAAATATATCCATTGTATTTAAAAAAGTAGCATTTTCGCTATAAAATTTGCCAAAAATCACGATTTCTGTATGAATTTAATGAAAATAATTAAGATATCAATGAAATATGAATTGATTCGTGTTTAGAATGAAAAAATGAACAAAATCATATATAATAGATAAATATATCCATTGTATTTAAAAAAGTAGCATTTTCGCTATAAAATTTGCTAAAAATCACGATTTCTGTATGAATTCAATGAAAATAATTAAGATATCAATGAAATATGAATTGATTCGTGTTTAGAATGAAAAAATGATCAAAATCATATATAATAGATAAATATATCCCTTGTATTTAAAAAAAGTAGCATTTTCGCTATAAAATTTGCTAAAAATCACGATTTCTGTATGAATTCAATGAAAATAATTAAGATATCAATGAAATATGAATTGATTCGTGTTTAGAATGAAAAAATGAACAAAATCATATATAATAGATAAATATATCCATTGTATTTAAAAAAGTAGCATTTTCGCTATAAAATTTGCTAAAAATCACGATTTCTGTATAAATTCAATGTAAATAATTAAGATATCAATGAAATATGAATTGATTCGTGTTTAGAATGAAAAAAATGATCAAAATCATATATAATAGATAAATATATCCCTTGTATTTAAAAAAGTAGCATTTTCGCTATAAAATTTGCTAAAAATCACGATTTCTGTATGAATTCAATGAAAATAATTAAGATATCAATGAAATATGAATTGATTCGTGTTTAGAATGAAAAACTGATCAAAATCATATATAATAGATAAATATATCCCTTGTATTTAAAAAAGTAGCATTTTCGCTATAAAATTTGCTAAAAATCACGATTTCTGTATGAATTCAATGAAAATAATTAAGATATCAATGAAATATGAATTGATTCGTGTTTAGAATGAAAAAATGAACAAAATCATATATAATAGATAAATATATCCTTTGTATTTAAAAAAGTAGCATTTTCGCTATAAAATTTGCTAAAAATCACGATTTCCGTATGAATTCAATGAAAATAATTAAGATATCAATGAAATATGAATTGATTCGTGTTTAGAATGAAAAAATGAACAAAATCATATATAATAGATAAATATATCCATTGTATTTAAAAAAGTAGCATTTTCGCTATAAAATTTGCCAAAAATCACGATTTCTGTATGAATTTAATGAAAATAATTAAGATATCAATGAAATATGAATTGATTCGTGTTTAGAATGAAAAAATGAACAAAATCATATATAATAGATAAATATATCCATTGTATTTAAAAAAGTAGCATTTTCGCTATAAAATTTGCTAAAAATCACGATTTCTGTATGAATTCAATGAAAATAATTAAGATATCAATGAAATATGAATTGATTCGTGTTTAGAATGAAAAAATGATCAAAATCATATATAATAGATAAATATATCCCTTGTATTTAAAAAAAGTAGCATTTTCGCTATAAAATTTGCTAAAAATCACGATTTCTGTATGAATTCAATGAAAATAATTAAGATATCAATGAAATATGAATTGATTCGTGTTTAGAATGAAAAAATGAACAAAATCATATATAATAGATAAATATATCCATTGTATTTAAAAAAGTAGCATTTTCGCTATAAAATTTGCTAAAAATCACGATTTCTGTATAAATTCAATGTAAATAATTAAGATATCAATGAAATATGAATTGATTCGTGTTTAGAATGAAAAAAATGATCAAAATCATATATAATAGATAAATATATCCCTTGTATTTAAAAAAGTAGCATTTTCGCTATAAAATTTGCTAAAAATCACGATTTCTGTATGAATTCAATGAAAATAATTAAGATATCAATGAAATATGAATTGATTCGTGTTTAGAATGAAAAACTGATCAAAATCATATATAATAGATAAATATATCCCTTGTATTTAAAAAAGTAGCATTTTCGCTATAAAATTTGCTAAAAATCACGATTTCTGTATGAATTCAATGAAAATAATTAAGATATCAATGAAATATGAATTGATTCGTGTTTAGAATGAAAAAATGAACAAAATCATATATAATAGATAAATATATCCTTTGTATTTAAAAAAGTAGCATTTTCGCTATAAAATTTGCTAAAAATCACGATTTCCGTATGAATTCAATGAAAATAATTAAGATATCAATGAAATATGAATTGATTCGTGTTTAGAATGAAAAAATGAACAAAATCATATATAATAGATAAATATATCCCTTGTATTTAAAAAAGTAGCATTTTCGCTATAAAATTTGCTAAAAATCACGATTTCTGTATGAATTCAATGAAAATAATTAAGATATCAATGAAATATGAATTGATTCGTGTTTAGAATGAAAAAATGAACAAAATCATATATAATAGATAAATATATCCCTCTATTTAAAAAAAGTAGCATTTTCGCTATAAAATTTGCTAAAAATCACGATTTCTGTATGAATTCAATGAAAATAATTAAGATATCAATGAAATATGAATTGATTCGTGTTTAGAATGAAAAAATGAACAAAATCATATATAATAGATAAATATATCCCTTGTATTTAAAAAAGTAGCATTTTCGCTATAAAATTTGCTAAAAATCACGATTTCTGTATGAATTCAATGAAAATAATTAAGATATCAATGAAATATGAATTGATTCGTGTTTAGAATAAAAAAATTGACATAATCATATATAATAGATAAATATATCCATTGTATTTAAAAAAGTAGGATTTTCGCTATAAAATTTGCTAAAAATCACGATTTCTGTATGAATTCAATGAAAATAATTAAGATATCAATGAAATATGAATTGATTCGTGTTTAGAATGAAAAAATGAACAAAATCATATATAATAGATAAATATATCCCTTGTATTTAAAAAAGTAGCATTTTCGCTATAAAATTTGCTAAAAATCACGATTTCTGTAATAATTCAATGAAAATAATTAAGATATCAATGAAATATGATTTGATTCGTGTTTAGAATGAAAAAATGAACAAAATCATATATAATAGATAAATATATCCCTTGTATTTAAAAAAGTAGCATTTTCGCTATAAAATTTGCTAAAAATCACGATTTCTGTATGAATTCAATGAAAATAATTAAGATATCAATGAAATATGAATTGATTCGTGTTTAGAATGAAAAAATGAACAAAATCATATATAATAGATAAATATATCCCTTGTATTTAAAAAAAGTAGCATTTTCGCTATAAAATTTGCTAAAAATCACGATTTCTGTATGAATTCAATGAAAATAATTAAGATATCAATGAAATATGAATTGATTCGTGTTTAGAATGAAAAAATGAACAAAATCATATATAATAGATAAATATATCCCTTGTATTTAAAAAAAGTAGCATTTTTGCTATAAAATTTGCTAAAAATCACGATTTCTGTATGAATTCAATGAAAATAATTAAGATATCAATGAAATATGAATTGATTCGTGTTTAGAATGAAAAAATGATCAAAATCATATATAATAGATAAATATATCCCTTGTATTTAAAAAAGTAGCATTTTCGCTATAAAAGTTGCTAAAAATCACGATTTCTGTAATAATTCAATGAAAATAATTAAGATATCAATGAAATATGAATTGATTCGTGTTTAGAATAAAAAAATGAACATAATCATATATAATAGATAAATATATCCATTGTATTTAAAAAAGTAGCATTTTCGCTATAAAATTTGCTAAAAATCACGAGTCCCGTATGAATTCAATGAAAATAATTAAGATATCAATGAAATATGAATTGATTCGTGTTTAGAATGAAAAAATGAACAAAATCATATATAATAAATAAATATATCCGTTGTAATTAAAAAACTAGCATTTTCGCTATAAAATTTGCTAAAAATCACGATTTCTGTATGAATTTAATGAAAATAATTAAGATATCAATGAAATATGAATTGATTCGTGTTTAGAATGAAAAAATGAACAAAATCATATATAATAGATAAATATATCCATTGTATTTAAAAAAGTAGCATTTTCGCTATAAAATTTGCTAAAAATCACGATTTCTGTATAAATTCAATGTAAATAATTAAGATATCAATGAAATATGAATTGATTCGGGTTTAGAATGAAAAAATGAACAAAATCATATATAATAGATAAATATATCCCTTGTATTTAAAAAATTAGCATTTTCGCTATAAAATTTGCTAAAAATCACGATTTCTGTATGAATTCAATGAAAATAATTAAGATATCAATGAAATATGAATTGATTCGTGTTTAGAATAAAAAAATTGACATAATCATATATAATAGATAAATATATCCATTGTATTTAAAAAAGTAGCATTTTCGCTATAAAATTTGCTAAAAATCACGATTTCTGTATGAATTCAATGAAAATAATTAAGATATCAATGAAATATGAATTGATTCGTGTTTAGAATGAAAAAATGAACAAAATCATATATAATAGATAAATATATCTCTTGTATTTAAAAAAGTAGCATTTTCGCTATAAAATTTGCTAAAAATCACGATTTCTGTAATAATTCAATGAAAATAATTAAGATATCAATGAAATATGATTTGATTCGTGTTTAGAATGAAAAAATGAACAAAATCATATATAATAGATAAATATATCCCTTGTATTTAAAAAAGTAGCATTTTCGCTATAAAATTTGCTAAAAATCACGATTTCTGTATGAATTCAATGAAAATAATTAAGATATCAATGAAATATGAATTGTTTCGTGTTTAGAATGAAAAAATGAACAAAATCATATATAATAGATAAATATATCCCTTGTATTTAAAAAAAGTAGCATTTTCGCTATAAAATTTGCTAAAAATCACGATTTCTGTATGAATTCAATGAAAATAATTAAGATATCAATGAAATATGAATTGATTCGTGTTTAGAATGAAAAAATGAACAAAATCATATATAATAGATAAATATATCCCTTGTATTTAAAAAAAGTAGCATTTTTGCTATAAAATTTGCTAAAAATCACGATTTCTGTATGAATTCAATGAAAATAATTAAGATATCAATGAAATATGAATTGATTCGTGTTTAGAATGAAAAAATGATCAAAATCATATATAATAGATAAATATATCCCTTGTATTTAAAAAAGTAGCATTTTCGCTATAAAAGTTGCTAAAAATCACGATTTCTGTAATAATTCAATGAAAATAATTAAGATATCAATGAAATATGAATTGATTCGTGTTTAGAATAAAAAAATGAACATAATCATATATAATAGATAAATATATCCATTGTATTTAAAAAAGTAGCATTTTCGCTATAAAATTTGCTAAAAATCACGATTCCCGTATGAATTCAATGAAAATAATTAAGATATCAATGAAATATGAATTGATTCGTGTTTAGAATGAAAAAATGAACAAAATCATATATAATAAATAAATATATCCGTTGTAATTAAAAAACTAGCATTTTCGCTATAAAATTTGCTAAAAATCACGATTTCTGTATGAATTTAATGAAAATAATTAAGATATCAATGAAATATGAATTGATTCGTGTTTAGAATGAAAAAATGAACAAAATCATATATAATAGATAAATATATCCATTGTATTTAAAAAAGTAGCATTTTCGCTATAAAATTTGCTAAAAATCACGATTTCTGTATAAATTCAATGTAAATAATTAAGATATCAATGAAATATGAATTGATTCGGGTTTAGAATGAAAAAATGAACAAAATCATATATAATAGATAAATATATCCCTTGTATTTAAAAAATTAGCATTTTCGCTATAAAATTTGCTAAAAATCACGATTTCTGTATGAATTCAATGAAAATAATTAAGATATCAATGAAATATGAATTGATTCGTGTTTAGAATGAAAAAATGAACAAAATCATATATAATAGATAAATATATCCCTTGTATTTAAAAAAGTAGCATTTTCGCTATAAAATTTGCTAAAAATCACGATTTCTGTATGAATTCAATGAAAATAATTAAGATATCAATGAAATATGAATTGATTCGTGTTTAGAATGAAAAAAATGATCAAAATCATATATAATAGATAAATATATCCCTTGTATTTAAAAAAGTAGCATTTTCGCTATAAAATTTGCTAAAAATCACGATTTCTGTATGAATTCAATGAAAATAATTAAGATATCAATGAAATATGAATTGATTCGTGTTTAGAATGAAAAAATGATCAAAATCATATATAATAGATAAATATATCCCTTGTATTTAAAAACGTAGCATTTTCGCTATAAAATTTGCTAAAAATCTCGATTTCTGTATGAATTCAATGAAAATAATTAAGATATCAATGAAATATGAATTGATTCGTGTTTAGAATGAAAAAATGAACAAAATCATATATAATAGATAAATATATCCCTTGTATTTAAAAAATTAGCATTTTCGCTATAAAATTTGCTAAAAATCACGATTTCTGTATGAATTCAATGAAAATAATTAAGATATCAATGAAATATGAATTGATTCGTGTTTAGAATGAAAAAATGAACAAAATCATATATAATAGATAAATATATCCATTGTATTTAAAAAAGTAGCATTTTCGCTATAAAATTTGCCAAAAATCACGATTTCTGTATGAATTTAATGAAAATAATTAAGATATCAATGAAATATGAATTGATTCGTGTTTAGAATGAAAAAATGAACAAAATCATATATAATAGATAAATATATCCATTGTATTTAAAAAAGTAGCATTTTCGCTATAAAATTTGCTAAAAATCACGATTTCTGTATGAATTCAATGAAAATAATTAAGATATCAATGAAATATGAATTGATTCGTGTTTAGAATGAAAAAATGATCAAAATCATATATAATAGATAAATATATCCCTTGTATTTAAAAAAAGTAGCATTTTCGCTATAAAATTTGCTAAAAATCACGATTTCTGTATGAATTCAATGAAAATAATTAAGATATCAATGAAATATGAATTGATTCGTGTTTAGAATGAAAAAATGAACAAAATCATATATAATAGATAAATATATCCATTGTATTTAAAAAAGTAGCATTTTCGCTATAAAATTTGCTAAAAATCACGATTTCTGTATAAATTCAATGTAAATAATTAAGATATCAATGAAATATGAATTGATTCGTGTTTAGAATGAAAAAAATGATCAAAATCATATATAATAGATAAATATATCCCTTGTATTTAAAAAAGTAGCATTTTCGCTATAAAATTTGCTAAAAATCACGATTTCTGTATGAATTCAATGAAAATAATTAAGATATCAATGAAATATGAATTGATTCGTGTTTAGAATGAAAAACTGATCAAAATCATATATAATAGATAAATATATCCCTTGTATTTAAAAAAGTAGCATTTTCGCTATAAAATTTGCTAAAAATCACGATTTCTGTATGAATTCAATGAAAATAATTAAGATATCAATGAAATATGAATTGATTCGTGTTTAGAATGAAAAAATGAACAAAATCATATATAATAGATAAATATATCCTTTGTATTTAAAAAAGTAGCATTTTCGCTATAAAATTTGCTAAAAATCACGATTTCCGTATGAATTCAATGAAAATAATTAAGATATCAATGAAATATGAATTGATTCGTGTTTAGAATGAAAAAATGAACAAAATCATATATAATAGATAAATATATCCATTGTATTTAAAAAAGTAGCATTTTCGCTATAAAATTTGCCAAAAATCACGATTTCTGTATGAATTTAATGAAAATAATTAAGATATCAATGAAATATGAATTGATTCGTGTTTAGAATGAAAAAATGAACAAAATCATATATAATAGATAAATATATCCATTGTATTTAAAAAAGTAGCATTTTCGCTATAAAATTTGCTAAAAATCACGATTTCTGTATGAATTCAATGAAAATAATTAAGATATCAATGAAATATGAATTGATTCGTGTTTAGAATGAAAAAATGATCAAAATCATATATAATAGATAAATATATCCCTTGTATTTAAAAAAAGTAGCATTTTCGCTATAAAATTTGCTAAAAATCACGATTTCTGTATGAATTCAATGAAAATAATTAAGATATCAATGAAATATGAATTGATTCGTGTTTAGAATGAAAAAATGAACAAAATCATATATAATAGATAAATATATCCATTGTATTTAAAAAAGTAGCATTTTCGCTATAAAATTTGCTAAAAATCACGATTTCTGTATAAATTCAATGTAAATAATTAAGATATCAATGAAATATGAATTGATTCGTGTTTAGAATGAAAAAAATGATCAAAATCATATATAATAGATAAATATATCCCTTGTATTTAAAAAAGTAGCATTTTCGCTATAAAATTTGCTAAAAATCACGATTTCTGTATGAATTCAATGAAAATAATTAAGATATCAATGAAATATGAATTGATTCGTGTTTAGAATGAAAAACTGATCAAAATCATATATAATAGATAAATATATCCCTTGTATTTAAAAAAGTAGCATTTTCGCTATAAAATTTGCTAAAAATCACGATTTCTGTATGAATTCAATGAAAATAATTAAGATATCAATGAAATATGAATTGATTCGTGTTTAGAATGAAAAAATGAACAAAATCATATATAATAGATAAATATATCCTTTGTATTTAAAAAAGTAGCATTTTCGCTATAAAATTTGCTAAAAATCACGATTTCCGTATGAATTCAATGAAAATAATTAAGATATCAATGAAATATGAATTGATTCGTGTTTAGAATGAAAAAATGAACAAAATCATATATAATAGATAAATATATCCCTTGTATTTAAAAAAGTAGCATTTTCGCTATAAAATTTGCTAAAAATCACGATTTCTGTATGAATTCAATGAAAATAATTAAGATATCAATGAAATATGAATTGATTCGTGTTTAGAATGAAAAAATGAACAAAATCATATATAATAGATAAATATATCCCTCTATTTAAAAAAAGTAGCATTTTCGCTATAAAATTTGCTAAAAATCACGATTTCTGTATGAATTCAATGAAAATAATTAAGATATCAATGAAATATGAATTGATTCGTGTTTAGAATGAAAAAATGAACAAAATCATATATAATAGATAAATATATCCCTTGTATTTAAAAAAGTAGCATTTTCGCTATAAAATTTGCTAAAAATCACGATTTCTGTATGAATTCAATGAAAATAATTAAGATATCAATGAAATATGAATTGATTCGTGTTTAGAATAAAAAAATTGACATAATCATATATAATAGATAAATATATCCATTGTATTTAAAAAAGTAGGATTTTCGCTATAAAATTTGCTAAAAATCACGATTTCTGTATGAATTCAATGAAAATAATTAAGATATCAATGAAATATGAATTGATTCGTGTTTAGAATGAAAAAATGAACAAAATCATATATAATAGATAAATATATCCCTTGTATTTAAAAAAGTAGCATTTTCGCTATAAAATTTGCTAAAAATCACGATTTCTGTAATAATTCAATGAAAATAATTAAGATATCAATGAAATATGATTTGATTCGTGTTTAGAATGAAAAAATGAACAAAATCATATATAATAGATAAATATATCCCTTGTATTTAAAAAAGTAGCATTTTCGCTATAAAATTTGCTAAAAATCACGATTTCTGTATGAATTCAATGAAAATAATTAAGATATCAATGAAATATGAATTGATTCGTGTTTAGAATGAAAAAATGAACAAAATCATATATAATAGATAAATATATCCCTTGTATTTAAAAAAAGTAGCATTTTCGCTATAAAATTTGCTAAAAATCACGATTTCTGTATGAATTCAATGAAAATAATTAAGATATCAATGAAATATGAATTGATTCGTGTTTAGAATGAAAAAATGAACAAAATCATATATAATAGATAAATATATCCCTTGTATTTAAAAAAAGTAGCATTTTTGCTATAAAATTTGCTAAAAATCACGATTTCTGTATGAATTCAATGAAAATAATTAAGATATCAATGAAATATGAATTGATTCGTGTTTAGAATGAAAAAATGATCAAAATCATATATAATAGATAAATATATCCCTTGTATTTAAAAAAGTAGCATTTTCGCTATAAAAGTTGCTAAAAATCACGATTTCTGTAATAATTCAATGAAAATAATTAAGATATCAATGAAATATGAATTGATTCGTGTTTAGAATAAAAAAATGAACATAATCATATATAATAGATAAATATATCCATTGTATTTAAAAAAGTAGCATTTTCGCTATAAAATTTGCTAAAAATCACGAGTCCCGTATGAATTCAATGAAAATAATTAAGATATCAATGAAATATGAATTGATTCGTGTTTAGAATGAAAAAATGAACAAAATCATATATAATAAATAAATATATCCGTTGTAATTAAAAAACTAGCATTTTCGCTATAAAATTTGCTAAAAATCACGATTTCTGTATGAATTTAATGAAAATAATTAAGATATCAATGAAATATGAATTGATTCGGGTTTAGAATGAAAAAATGAACAAAATCATATATAATAGATAAATATATCCATTGTATTTAAAAAAGTAGCATTTTCGCTATAAAATTTGCTAAAAATCACGATTTCTGTATAAATTCAATGTAAATAATTAAGATATCAATGAAATATGAATTGATTCGTGTTTAGAATAAAAAAATGAACATAATCATATATAATAGATAAATATATCCATTGTATTTAAAAAAGTAGCATTTTCGCTATAAAATTTGCTAAAAATCACGAGTCCCGTATGAATTCAATGAAAATAATTAAGATATCAATGAAATATGAATTGATTCGTGTTTAGAATGAAAAAATGAACAAAATCATATATAATAAATAAATATATCCGTTGTAATTAAAAAACTAGCATTTTCGCTATAAAATTTGCTAAAAATCACGATTTCTGTATGAATTTAATGAAAATAATTAAGATATCAATGAAATATGAATTGATTCGTGTTTAGAATGAAAAAATGAACAAAATCATATATAATAGATAAATATATCCATTGTATTTAAAAAAGTAGCATTTTCGCTATAAAATTTGCTAAAAATCACGATTTCTGTATAAATTCAATGTAAATAATTAAGATATCAATGAAATATGAATTGATTCGGGTTTAGAATGAAAAAATGAACAAAATCATATATAATAGATAAATATATCCCTTGTATTTAAAAAATTAGCATTTTCGCTATAAAATTTGCTAAAAATCACGATTTCTGTATGAATTCAATGAAAATAATTAAGATATCAATGAAATATGAATTGATTCGTGTTTAGAATGAAAAAATGAACAAAATCATATAAAATAGATAAATATATCCCTTGAATTTAAAAAAGTAGCATTTTCGCTATAAAATTTGCTAAAAATCACGATTTCTGTATGAATTCAATGAAAATAATTAAGATATCAATGAAATATGAATTGATTCGTGTTTAGAATGAAAAAATGATCAAAATCATATATAATAGATAAATATATCCCTTGTATTTAAAAAAGTAGCATTTTCGCTATAAAAGTTGCTAAAAATCACGATTTCTGTAATAATTCAATGAAAATAATTAAGATATCAATGAAATATGAATTGATTCGTGTTTAGAATAAAAAAATGAACATAATCATATATAATAGATAAATATATCCATTGTATTTAAAAAAGTAGCATTTTCGCTATAAAATTTGCTAAAAATCACGATTCCCGTATGAATTCAATGAAAATAATTAAGATATCAATGAAATATGAATTGATTCGTGTTTAGAATGAAAAAATGAACAAAATCATATATAATAAATAAATATATCCGTTGTAATTAAAAAACTAGCATTTTCGCTATAAAATTTGCTAAAAATCACGATTTCTGTATGAATTTAATGAAAATAATTAAGATATCAATGAAATATGAATTGATTCGTGTTTAGAATGAAAAAATGAACAAAATCATATATAATAGATAAATATATCCATTGTATTTAAAAAAGTAGCATTTTCGCTATAAAATTTGCTAAAAATCACGATTTCTGTATAAATTCAATGTAAATAATTAAGATATCAATGAAATATGAATTGATTCGGGTTTAGAATGAAAAAATGAACAAAATCATATATAATAGATAAATATATCCCTTGTATTTAAAAAATTAGCATTTTCGCTATAAAATTTGCTAAAAATCACGATTTCTGTATGAATTCAATGAAAATAATTAAGATATCAATGAAATATGAATTGATTCGTGTTTAGAATGAAAAAATGAACAAAATCATATATAATAGATAAATATATCCATTGTATTTAAAAAAGTAGCATTTTCGCTATAAAATTTGCCAAAAATCACGATTTCTGTATGAATTTAATGAAAATAATTAAGATATCAATGAAATATGAAATGATTCGTGTTTAGAATGAAAAAATGAACAAAATCATATATAATAGATAAATATATCCATTGTATTTAAAAAAGTAGCATTTTCGCTATAAAATTTGCTAAAAATCACGATTTCTGTATGAATTCAATGAAAATAATTAAGATATCAATGAAATATGAATTGATTCGTGTTTAGAATGAAAAAATGATCAAAATCATATATAATAGATAAATATATCCCTTGTATTTAAAAAAAGTAGCATTTTCGCTATAAAATTTGCTAAAAATCACGATTTCTGTATGAATTCAATGAAAATAATTAAGATATCAATGAAATATGAATTGATTCGTGTTTAGAATGAAAAAATGAACAAAATCATATATAATAGATAAATATATCCATTGTATTTAAAAAAGTAGCATTTTCGCTATAAAATTTGCTAAAAATCACGATTTCTGTATAAATTCAATGTAAATAATTAAGATATCAATGAAATATGAATTGATTCGTGTTTAGAATGAAAAAAATGATCAAAATCATATATAATAGATAAATATATCCCTTGTATTTAAAAAAGTAGCATTTTCGCTATAAAATTTGCTAAAAATCACGATTTCTGTATGAATTCAATGAAAATAATTAAGATATCAATGAAATATGAATTGATTCGTGTTTAGAATGAAAAACTGATCAAAATCATATATAATAGATAAATATATCCCTTGTATTTAAAAAAGTAGCATTTTCGCTATAAAATTTGCTAAAAATCACGATTTCTGTATGAATTCAATGAAAATAATTAAGATATCAATGAAATATGAATTGATTCGTGTTTAGAATGAAAAAATGAACAAAATCATATATAATAGATAAATATATCCTTTGTATTTAAAAAAGTAGCATTTTCGCTATAAAATTTGCTAAAAATCACGATTTCCGTATGAATTCAATGAAAATAATTAAGATATCAATGAAATATGAATTGATTCGTGTTTAGAATGAAAAAATGAACAAAATCATATATAATAGATAAATATATCCCTTGTATTTAAAAAAGTAGCATTTTCGCTATAAAATTTGCTAAAAATCACGATTTCTGTATGAATTCAATGAAAATAATTAAGATATCAATGAAATATGAATTGATTCGTGTTTAGAATGAAAAAATGAACAAAATCATATATAATAGATAAATATATCCCTCTATTTAAAAAAAGTAGCATTTTCGCTATAAAATTTGCTAAAAATCACGATTTCTGTATGAATTTAATGAAAATAATTAAGATATCAATGAAATATGAATTGATTCGTGTTTAGAATGAAAAAATGAACAAAATCATATATAATAGATAAATATATCCCTTGTATTTAAAAAAGTAGCATTTTCGCTATAAAATTTGCTAAAAATCACGATTTCTGTATGAATTCAATGAAAATAATTAAGATATCAATGAAATATGAATTGATTCGTGTTTAGATTAAAAAAATTGACATAATCATATATAATAGATAAATATATCCATTGTATTTAAAAAAGTAGCATTTTCGCTATAAAATTTGCTAAAAATCACGATTTCTGTATGAATTCAATGAAAATAATTAAGATATCAATGAAATATGAATTGATTCGTGTTTAGAATGAAAAAATGAACAAAATCATATATAATAGATAAATATATCCCTTGTATTTAAAAAAGTAGCATTTTCGCTATAAAACTTGCTAAAAATCACGATTTCTGTAATAATTCAATGAAAATAATTAAGATATCAATGAAATATGATTTGATTCGTGTTTAGAATGTAAAAATGAACAAAATCATATATAATAGATAAATATATCCCTTGTATTTAAAAAAGTAGCATTTTCGCTATAAAATTTGCTAAAAATCACGATTTCTGTATGAATTCAATGAAAATAATTAAGATATCAATGAAATATGAATTGATTCGTGTTTAGAATGAAAAAATGAACAAAATCATATATAATAGATAAATATATCCCTTGTATTTAAAAAAAGTAGCATTTTCGCTATAAAATTTGCTAAAAATCACGATTTCTGTATGAATTCAATGAAAATAATTAAGATATCAATGAAATATGAATTGATTCGTGTTTAGAATGAAAAAATGAACAAAATCATATATAATAGATAAATATATCCCTTGTATTTAAAAAAAGTAGCATTTTTGCTATAAAATTTGCTAAAAATCACGATTTCTGTATGAATTCAATGAAAATAATTAAGATATCAATGAAATATGAATTGATTCGTGTTTAGAATGAAAAAATGATCAAATTCATATATAATAGATAAATATATCCCTTGTATTTAAAAAAGTAGCATTTTCGCTATAAAAGTTGCTAAAAATCACGATTTCTGTAATAATTCAATGAAAATAATTAAGATATCAATGAAATATGAATTGATTCGTGTTTAGAATAAAAAAATGAACATAATCATATATAATAGATAAATATATCCATTGTATTTAAAAAAGTAGCATTTTCGCTATAAAATTTGCTAAAAATCACGATTCCCGTATGAATTCAATGAAAATAATTAAGATATCAATGAAATATAAATTGATTCGTGTTTAGAATGAAAAAATGAACAAAATCATATATAATAAATAAATATATCCGTTGTAATTAAAAAACTAGCATTTTCGCTATAAAATTTGCTAAAAATCACGATTTCTGTATGAATTTAATGAAAATAATTAAGATATCAATGAAATATGAATTGATTCGTGTTTAGAATGAAAAAATGAACAAAATCATATATAATAGATAAATATATCCATTGTATTTAAAAAAGTAGCATTTTCGCTATAAAATTTGCTAAAAATCACGATTTCTGTATAAATTCAATGTAAATAATTAAGATATCAATGAAATATGAATTGATTCGGGTTTAGAATGAAAAAATGAACAAAATCATATATAATAGATAAATATATCCCTTGTATTTAAAAAATTAGCATTTTCGCTATAAAATTTGCTAAAAATCACGATTTCTGTATGAATTCAATGAAAATAATTAAGATATCAATGAAATATGAATTGATTCGTGTTTAGAATGAAAAAATGAACAAAATCATATATAATAGATAAATATATCCATTGTATTTAAAAAAGTAGCATTTTCGCTATAAAATTTGCCAAAAATCACGATTTCTGTATGAATTTAATGAAAATAATTAAGATATCAATGAAATATGAATTGATTCGTGTTTAGAATGAAAAAATGATCAAAATCATATATAATAGATAAATATATCCCTTGTATTTAAAAAGTAGCATTTTCGCTATAAAATTTGCTAAAAATCACGATTTCTGTATGAATTCAATGAAAATAATTAAGATATCAATGAAATATGAATTGATTCGTGTTTAGAATGAAAAAATGATCAAGATCATATATAATAGATAAATATATCCCTTGTATTTAAAAAAGTAGCATTTTCGCTATAAAATTTGCTAAAAATCACGATTTCTGTATGAATTCAATGAAAATAATTAAGATATCAATGAAATATGAATTGATTCGTGTTTAGAATGAAAAAATGAACAAAATCATATATAATAGATAAATATATCCATTGTATTTAAAAAAGTAGCATTTTCGCTATAAAATTTGCCAAAAATCACGATTTCTGTATGAATTTAATGAAAATAATTAAGATATCAATGAAATATGAATTGATTCGTGTTTAGAATGAAAAAATGATCAAAATCATATATAATAGATAAATATATCCCTTGTATTTAAAAAAGTAGCATTTTCGCTATAAAATTTGCTAAAAATCACGATTTCTGTATCAATTCAATGAAAATAATTAAGATATCAATAAAATATGAATTGATTCGTGTTTAGAATAAAAAATGATCACGATCATATATAATAGATAAATATATCCCTTGTATTTAAAAAAGTAGCATTTTCGCTATAAAATTTGCTAAAAATCACGATTTCTGTATGAATTCAATGAAAATAATTAAGATATCAATGAAATATGAATTGATTCGTGTTTAGAATGAAAAAATGAACAAAATCATATATAATAGATAAATATATCCATTGTATTTAAAAAAGTAGCATTTTCGCTATAAAATTTGCTAAAAATCACGATTTCTGTATGAATTCAATGAAAATAATTAAGATATCAATGAAATATGAATTGATTCGTGTTTAGAATGAAAAATTGATCAAAATCATATATAATAGATAAATATATCCCTTGTATTTAAAAAAGTAGCATTTTCGCTATAAAATTTGCTAAAAATCACGATTTCTTTATGAATTCAATGAAAATAATTAAGATATCAATGAAATATGAATTGATTCGTGTTTAGAATGAAAAAATGAACAAAATCATATATAATAGATAAATATATCCATTGTATTTAAAAAAGTAGCATTTTCGCTATAAAATTTGCTAAAAATCACGATTTCTGTATGAATTCAATGAAAATAATTAAGATATCAATCAAATATGAATTGATTCGTGTTTAGAATGAAAAATTGATCAAAATCATATATAATAGATAAATATATCCCTTGTATTTAAAAAAGTAGCATTTTCGCTATAAAATTTGCTAAAAATCACGATTTCTGTATGAATTCAATGAAAATAATTAAGATATCAATGAAATATGAATTGATTCGTGTTTAGAATGAAAAAATGAACAAAATCATATATAATAGATAAATATATCCATTGTATTTAATAAAGTAGCATTTTCGCTATAAAATTTGCTAAAAATCACGATTTCTGTATGAATTTAATGAAAATAATTAAGATATCAATGAAATATGAATTGATTCGTGTTTAGAATGAAAAAATGATCAAAATCATATATAATAGATAAATATATCCCTTGTATTTAAAAAAGTAGCATTTTCGCTATAAAATTTGCTAAAAATCACGATTTCTGTATGAATTCAATGAAAATAATTAAGATATCAATGAAATATGAATTGATTCGTGTTTAGAATGAAAAAATGAACAAAATCATATATAATAGATAAATATATCCATTGTATTTAAAAAAGTAGCATTTTCGCTATAAAATTTGCTAAAAATCACGATTTCTGTATGAATTCAATGAAAATAATTAAGATATCAATCAAATATGAATTGATTCGTGTTTAGAATGAAAAAATGATCAAAATCATATATAATAGATAAATATATCCCTTGTATTTAAAAAAGTAGCATTTTCGCTATAAAATTTGCTAAAAATCACGATTTCTGTATGAATTCAATGAAAATAATTAAGATATCAATGAAATATGAATTGATTCGTGTTTAGAATGAAAAAATGAACAAAATCATATATAATAGATAAATATATCCATTGTATTTAAAAAAGTAGCATTTTCGCTATAAAATTTGCTAAAAATCACGATTTCTGTATGAACGAAAATAATTAAGATATCGATAAAATTCAAATTGTATCTTGTGTAGAATCAAAAATAAATGAAAATGATATATAATTCATAAATTTATCCCTTGTATTTAAAAATGTAGTATTTTCCCTAAAATATTATTAAAACATCTCGTTTTTTCTATGAAATCATTGAAAATAATTAAGATATCGATGAAATTCGAATTACTTCGTGTTTAGAATCAAAAATAGAAGTTAATGAAATATAATTCATTTATTTAGCCCTTGTATTTAAAAAAAGTTATATTTTTTAAAAAATTTGTAAAAGATCTCGTTTTTTCTATGAACTCATTGAAAATAATTAAGATATCTCTGTAATTCGAATTAATTCGTGTTTAGAATCTAAAATCAAAGAAGATGATATATAACTCATGAATTTATCCCTTCTATTTTTTTTTCTCTAAAGTGACCGTAAAAATAAAAATATATGTTTGATAATTTTTCACATGATTAAAAATTGTATAAAACTGCTATATATAGAATTTCAACTTGATCGAATCGCTGAAAGTACCAGAATTAATTTTTTAACACTGCAAATCTCACGCGCCAAAACGTGACGTGGTGCCATCAACAAAGAGTCAATCATGCGCTGTTTTAATAAATATTATTTATTAATTTTAATTTTTTTTAAAATTAATTAAATTTTATTTAAATATAATATATTTTTTAATTAATCCATTTCAAATTGCGAGATAGTCAAGTGGAGACACTCCAGCTTATTTTTATTTTATTTTAATTTTAAATTCAGTTAATAATCTAAAATTATTTATTTAAGCCTTAAAAGATCCTTTTAATTATTTAATTTAAAAGAACCTTTTAAAAATTTAGCGACCTTTTTTCAAACAAACGACAAAATAATATGATTGAATATGATTAAATTGACTATTGAATATGCTCAGGTAACAAAATATTTAAACTGAATCTAATGTGTATAGGAATTATAGCAATTCTATCTCAAGAACAAAAGCTTTCTTTTGAAACAAATATCAAAATATTTATATTAAATTAAAAACAGATAATAATTTCAACCAAAAAATTTAATGATGTATCCGCGTTATACATCTAACAACGGCTTGTAAGGCCTAAAAGTGCTAAAAAGAGGTTTTAATAAAAATACTATAGATACCCCTTCACTTCTATCGCAGGTATTTTTAAGATATTAAACATTCGTGTGGAATAAAAAAGATCGCTAAATAAAAACTGTAATCCAATTTTACAATATTTTAATTAAATTCAATATATTTAAATGTAAAAAGATTAATTATATTTAGAATAATCAAAATATTTGTAACAACTTAAATCTAAAATTTAATATAATTCAAAAGTGGGAATTAGTGCACTTATCTGTTCGAACACGTAGATTGGGAAAAGAAATTCGTCGTCTTGCGTGTCTTGATGATCGTTTGCTGAAGATTATAGTTGCCAATTGATCCAGATATCCAAAAGACGCCAGGGAAAATGGCAAAAGCGACAAAACAACCAAAAAGGGGGTCTTCAAAGAGTTCAGTCCACTTTTTATATGGAGATAGTAAGGGAGGGGAATGTCAATTATTAGGGGTGGTAAGGGAGGGAGGGTCAAACTTATTAATTTATTACAATAAAAATATAAAATGCTTAAAATTATAAATTATCTTACAACTAATATTATTATTATATTTATTATTAATTAAAATTGACATTTATAATTGACATTTAAAATTAAATAATATACAAACATCGTCCGAGGGCGGTAATTCAAATTATATAATTTGAATTTAGGTTTCATGCGAAAACACTTATAATTAAATTTATTAAGTTATTAAATTGAAACATTAACTAATTCTTTTTATTTTCATAATTCTGAAAATTATTTTATATTAATTTTTATATTAAGTATATTCTATGATTTATTTAATTTAAATTTATAAAATAATAAAATCATGATTATATTTTTAATTTTAAAAAACTTTTTCTTCCATTTCCTCTTAATAAATATTCTATAGTATATTGTATTTTGTATAGGATTGTTTTTTAGATAATTGTGTGTGTGTGTGTGTGTGTGTGTGTGCTTATGTGGTTGTTATTTCCTTAACACGACTTGTCGTTTGATGGTGAAACCGCTTAAATAGCTGTGTACCTTGATTTTAATTCTCGGGGCACTTTAAAAAGCGACAAGAACCTCTCGTTCACTTCCATCTTTGAGTTTACTAGTGAAAGGGTCAAATGGAGAATACTTGTAAGGAAGGTTGAGTTGTGTTGTAGGAAAAGGATGGGAGAAACCCAAACTCACTTAACATTCGTATCAATTCTATTAATACAATATATATATATATATGCAAATTCTTATATATTATATATATTTTATATATCTATGAATTAATTACATGAAAAGATATTCAAATTATATTTACAAAAATTGCGAATAAAAAAACAAGCAAATTGAATACAATAAAAGAAAAAAAATGTTAAATGTGCCTAGAATGGGAAAGGAAAGAATGGTGAAAAATATATTGGGAAACGCCCTCTTGGAAAAACCAAGGGCGCGGTTGGAGGACATTGTAGGAAGGGACGTGAGAGAGATGGGACATGGTAGGAGTTGGATGGTTGTGGCCAATAGCCATAGGGACACATGGAGAAATGTTGTTGCTGCGGCCAAGAACTTTCGAGTTCCATAAAACCACAGAGATTGATAGAAAAAAATTATAATAATAATAAAAATTTAAAATTTCAAAGAATACAAATATACCATTCTACCATCTTTAATATTGAAATATTATCTTTTTACTATCTCGCCAGAGATAGTATTGCGATCACGAAAATTTTCGATGTTGAGATTTTGATGTTTTTATCCGTTTTGAAGGTTCCTGAATCATTTTCACTAAGGTTGAGAAAAATGTCTGTGTGTGTGTGTGTATGTGTATGTGTGTGTGTGTATGTGTGTGTGTGTGTGTGTGTGTGTATGTATGTAGACAAGATTACGCAAATACGGTTTGAGCTAGAATGATGAAATTTGGTACATGGACATTATTCAAAATTCATAGTTTTCTATCAAATTTTGAGAAATGTAGCTCAACCGGAAGAGGGTCATTACCTACAACGTTTTGATTTTTCTTCCTCTAAAGTGACCGTAAAAATAAAAATATATGTTTGATAATTTTTCACATGATTAATAATTGTATAAAACTGCTATATATAGAATTTCAGCTTGATTGAATTGCTGAAAGTACCAGAATTAATTTTTTAATACTGCAAATCTCACGCGCCAACACGTGCCATGGTGCCATCAATAAAAAGCCAAACATGCGCTGGTTTAATATTTATTATTTATAATTTATAATTAATTAAATTTAATTTAAATATAATATATTATGTTATTTAATCCAATTCAAATTGCGAGATAGTCGAGTGGAGACACTCCAGCTTATTTTATTATATTTTTAATATCATTTACAAAATAATATAATAATAATTTGTAAATTACTTTCACTTTTTAAATACCTATATAAAATAATTTTAATGATTATTTTTACCAACCGACGATAGTAAGGGAGGTATTGTTTTCACACCAAATTTCACATGTGGAGATTTTTACATATCTCCACGAATCATGCATTTTCTAAACAGAAAAAAGTATTTTTAGCATGATGTCTGTCCGTCCGTCTGTCCGTCTGTCCGTCCGTCTGTCCGTCCGTCTGTCCGTCCGTATAGATGTGTACAGTCTGAACGGCTCAACCGATTTTGATGAAATTTGGTATATTTACTTAATGCATCAGTGGGATGAATTGATCAACTTTTGGTGCAATTCCGGAAACCGGAAGTGGTAGTATTAGCGATCGACGATAGGAAGGAAAGGGTTATTTTCACACCAAAGGAGATTTTTTTATATATCACCACGAATCATGCACTTTGTATTGGTTTTATCCTCGAGAAAAATCATATTTATTAGTTTTTACTTGATTTAAAATTATATGACGTCATCCAGCCATTCATGACGTCACAGCCTGGTCTTGCATATATATTATAAATAAAATAAAATTAAAAATGTTTATATTTATTATTTATGTATCCATATCTGTTTTTTATTACATTAATAGATATATTAAAATTATTTGAAATTGTTTCTGTAGCTGGAAATTAATTTATTTCAAACCGTCGGTCGGTTCGGACCTGGCCACAGGTCAACTTATTTATTTCTTTTATTTTTACATTGAATACTACGTAGCAAAAAAAAGAAAATGTAAATAAAAATATTATTATTATTATTTTCCTAGAATGTGAATAGAGATTGTCTTTATTTCTAAAATGGAGAGAATATCAAGAGAAAATTTTCAAAGGTTACATATAAAGTGAGAAGGAGTGAGAGAGAGATTGAGAGAGAGGGAAAGAGAGAGAATATTAAATATTCGAATTCCTCTCTCGTTAATTTAATTACGAAAACCGTTTTATCGGAGCAAATCGAGTGAGAAAGAAAGAAAGAGAGAGAGGGGGGTGGGGTGGGGTGGGGGTGAATGGGAAGAGTAGTTGGTGAATAATATAAGTCCAAGGAGTGGAGAATGGTTGGCGATCTTTTAACTTGCATTTCAAACCCACCCACACATTTCCCTGCCTTTTACTTGCCCTCACCCTCATCCCCTCTCTGAATGTACCAATCTCCTTCCTTTCCGTTGGTTGAAATATTACGTTAATTTTACGCATAACCCACGACTGGAAAGTTTTATCCAATAGAGAGATGGACTTGGTAAATAGACTTAACATAAACCTATAATATTTATTATTAGTAGTAGAAAATGTTTAAACAAGACAAACTGACTGGCTACTAATCAAATTAAAAAAGGCCCGAAAAAAATATTTAATGAATAAATATTCAATAACTAAAACTAACGTCATAACTATCTCTAATTTTTATATCATATATACATATTTACCATTTATATTATAATATAAATCAACTTAGATATCTTCTTATTCAAATATAATAAATATATATGAATACTTGCTGTTCAGACCTCCTTTGAAGCTCTAGCCCCCCACTCCCACCCCTAATAATGCATTCAGGTTTATTTTGTTAAACATTTATATGTACATATGTTAAATCAATCCTGTTACGGACCCGACAAATTTATTATGATAAAGCATGAAATTTAAATCCCCTACTTAAAAAATAAAAAAAAAACCTCTGACTTTGTACGTCCTACGCAAGGACAACGCATATCAATGAGGTGTAATATGATCAGTAGAACGGGTCCTCTCAACCTTTACCTTGATTTTTTTGATCGGAGGCGCTATCCAGTAGCTTTTCCCCAAGGTTGTTCCCGGAGGCTGGGTTGACTCCGTCCCATAGACACCAGCTAGAGAAATTCCCTTGCCAGGTCCGGGACTTGAACCTGGGACCATGTGAATGTGAGGCACCCAATGAATGGCACCTTCAAATCTCCTACTTGCTACTTAAAATTATAAATTATCTTACAACTAATATTATTAATTAAAATTAAACATCATCCGAGGGCGGTAATTCAAATTATATAATTTGAATTTAGGTTTCATGCGAAAACACTTATAATTAAATTAATGAGAAGTTATTAAATTGAAACATTAACCAACTCTTTTTATTTTCATAATTTTGAAAATCACTTTATATTAATTTTTATATTAAGTATATTCTAGTATTTATTTAATTTAAATATATATTAAAATAATAAAATCTTCAATCACATATTTTTATAATTCAAAGAAAGTCTGGTAAATTCACGGTCGCCAGCAATCTTTTTTAATGAAGATTTGCTTAACCTTTTAACTAACTAATATTTACCAATAATTAGTAATCTGGTTGTATACTGATTGATTTTCTCAAAATATCATTCAATTGTATAAAATGGTGAATGCGAATCGTCGCCATGGGACCCGTCACTCACTTTAAAGAAACAAATAAAAACACTTGTGTAGTTCTCTAAACTACAATTAATCCAACTCAACTGCTTTTTCTAATGAGATAAGAAAATATTTATTATTAAATAAAAACAAATTGAATTTGGTTTGCTTATATAATATATTTCTATAAGATTAATATATAATTATTCAAAAAAAAAAGAGCAGATTTCAAACATTTATTTCTTCCAAACTACAAAAAAATAGAAACATAATTATAACGTTAAATGACAGAGATAGAGAAAAGTATTTTTGGTATGCATTCAATATAAGCACCGTGTATAACACAACAAATGTCAAAACGGTGACAGATTTCTTGCCACATACGAATCAGCTGGTCTTCTTTGGTTATCAAATTCACTGCTTTAATAATTCAATGTCGTAGACGAGTGACAGCAAAAAAGAGTAGTTTTAACAATAAATCAATTTGCGAGACAATAATCTTAAACAATACACAAATTAATTAATAATAAATCTAAAATAATAAAACTAAATTTCAAGTCGTTGAATATAAGCACTAAAGAAAATCTTAAATCAATGAATATTTCAAATTACAATTTAGAAATAAAAAAAAAACAAAAATACAAATTAATTAATAATAAATTCAAAGTATATATTTCTGACCCCCTACACCTCGCAGAATTTAATGAAACTTCGCCAGTTGATTCTTTGATTAATTCTAAGAAACTTTTTCCTTAGGCATTTCTTGGGAGAACTTCTAGTTTTCGAGATACAAGTGATTAAAGATTGGATATCAATCCATTGATATCCCATTTAGCTACCATGTCTTAGCAGTTTGACCAGCAGAGGGCGCGACTAATTTTCGGTTTTTTCAGTTCGGATTGTATATAGAAAAATTAAAAAATTAATTAATAAAATAATTTTCCTATATCCAAACCGAACAGAAAAAAACTAAAATTAGTGAATATGTGAATAATTAGTGAATTAGTCAATGAAAATTTCTTAATGGCTGCACATTTCGACATTCATAACCATCTAATTGATATCCAATCTTTAATCACTTGTATCTCGAAAACTAGAAGTTCTCCCAAGAAATGCCTAAGGAAAAAGTTTCTTAGAATTAATCAAAGAATCAACTGGCGAAGTTTCATTAAATTCTGCGAGGTGTAGGGGGTCAGAAATATATACCAAATTCAAATACCTGGAAAGCAATAATTATACAAAAAGAAACAATTGATTAAAACTTTTAATTTTTATATTTCTGAAAAATTGTTTCAAAAGTTTCATGAACACCTTATGAACCAGGGAGGTCACAGAGCATCCGTACACAGAGGTATACACTCAATGCAGTGGGTATGCACTTCAATGGGACCGGTGAAATACGAACACCAGATGGTGTTGCAGGCGAAAACGGTTGACTCTTCAGGCGCTCAATAGATGGCACCGCAAAAAAATGACCGAAGATCACCCCTTCCCACAGACCTTCCGAATTCCCTGCAATTATTTGAATATCAAACTCGACTACCACATACCATCCGTACACATAATATTCGAAACAAACCCAGCAAACATGGTATCAAATGTAGGTAAATTTTTTATTATTTAAATTATTTTATTATTTAATTATGAATTATTTTTTATATATTTTTTATATATTTAGAATTTAATTTTATATGAAAAAACTCATTTTATTTTAAGTGTTATATATTTTTTAGAAATTAATCAATTTTTATTAATTTAAAAGTCTAATTAAATTAATTTTTATCCCAATTAACTAATCAATGTCTTTTTGTTTTATTAATCGTTGTAAATTTTATCATAACATTATTTTTTATATTTCGTTTGTTATATTAAATAAATTTACCGAATAATATATATATTAAAAAATTTTATGAAATAACGTTTTTCTTAATATCGTAAATTATTTTAAAATTATTTATTAATTTTAATTTATAATTTAATTTAAATATAATATATATGTGTTAATTTATTCAATTGGAATTTGCATATCAATGGGAAATATAATGTTTTGGTACATCCAAAATGGCGGCTGTGACGTTAGTTAGGCGACAAATTTTGTTCTCTATGTTCCCTCCCTACCTCCTTGTATGTAAAAGCTCACAACCAAAGACATAAAAACAAGAAGGCAAATAAATATTCAAATTCTCAGTGTTATGTCACGTGAGTGTGTGTTTGCCCACTTTGCCACTAGAGTATTTTTTTGTACAAATTTTAAATAATTAATTACCGGGAAGTTTAATCCTTATTAAACAATATTAATAGGAATTCATTTTGTTTGTTTATCATTTCTATAATAAATGATGTCACATAATTTATTAGATTCTTGAAATTTCCCAAAAAGACTCAATGCCCAATGCATCTCTTTGTGATTGTCGGATCATTATGTAATTTCTGCCTTATTGACGAACATCATATCGACAATTTTCTCCACCACAATTTAAATGGGATCCTATATTTTTTATTTTAATATATTATAGAACCACCACTGTATATTTGTAAGTATATAGAAGATACGATATAATGACAAATTAACTAGAAAGTAGAATAATTTAATTTATTTGTTTGATTTATTAAAGAACACAACAACATTCTTATATTCTTTATTCATTTTATATTTAAATTGTATATATATATACCGTTTAAAGTATTGTAAATGTGTGTTGTTGTTGTTATTTAATCTCTCATACTTTCTTTTTTTTTTATGAAACATGATCCAACCACAATAACAAATCTCCATATATATATATATATATATATATATATATATAATTAAAACAAAAATGATCTAAATTAAAAATAAATAAATAAATAAAAAAAAAAATGTCAGGCTATTAAATCCTGGCAGTTTAGGATATTGTGCCTTTTATTTTGTTTTAATGAAAATGTTGACTGCTCCTGTTAACATTTTTATTTTATCACTTGATGTCATATTATACTAGCATCATATTGTATATAGAAGTGGATAACTAACGGGTTATATGTTGTAGAAGAGGAGAGGGAAGGGAGAGAGAGAAAGTAGATGAGACACGATGAGGGATGGTGGACGAATGAATGAATGAATGAATGAAACCGCGGTTTATAATTAAATTTCTCATCTGTTATTTTTATTTATTTATATTTTTTTTAATTTATTTTATATATATTCTAATAAAATAATTGTAAAATTATATTGAAATGAGATAATTAATATTTTGTTATTGGAAATGTATTGACATGTAAGTACAATACCTAATAATTATACTATATTGAAGACTAATGACTGAGGTTAATGAAAAAATTGATATAAAAAAAAACAATATAATATTGTAATATAGGTTAAGAATTAATTTTTTTTTGATGGGTAGTAATTTTTTAAATGTAGAAAAAATAATAATAAAGTGAATTTAGCATTAGGAAAAGTTGAATTCATTTAAACATTAATAATATTTAATAAACTATTTTTTAAAAAGAAATGAATAAATTAAGAATATTCAATACACAATTGTGATAATTTACACATTTATAAAAACAAGTAAAATCAGTTGACCTGTGGCCAGGCGCAAAACCGACCGACGTCCAAGGGTAGAAGAGGGAAAGCAGAAGAAATCATGAGCTCACTGAGGGCAGGGACGCCAATCCCTGAAATAGAATTCTTTTCTACTGGGTTTATAGAAAAGAATCTACTCGCTACCCGGGATATTATTTTTAAATTTATTAAAAATTAATTTTACATTTCAAAGAATCTACGTTTCATAATGAATCGATTCGTATAGGTTTTACCTGTTGTTATGAGGCAATGTTTTTGTTCAACTGTAAACCTAAACCGATTTTAAAATTAATTAAAAATTTCCATTTAATGATACGAAAAATCAATTTTATTTAGAATCTGGCTAAAATGATGGTCAATGGATTTGTCTTGGTCACCATTTACAAGATTTAGTCAAAAATTTTAATAAAATGAAAAACATTGATTTGATTGGTTTTTCTAATTCTCCAAACAGTACAATAAATAGGAGTTCCAATGTGACTAATGTGAAGCGTTGGAGAGGTGGGTCCTCTCAGAGGCACTCCTATAACATCTCTGACTCGTGAATATACGGGGTTTTGCTAGTCGAAAAATTGGCGTAATCTGGATATATTTGAAGGGGGTTAACTCAAATATATATAGGAGACTCTTTAGAGTCTCCTATAAAAGTCAAGAATTTACAATTTTTTTTTTTCTTTTTAATGAATCTATGCTAGGTATTCTTCTTCATCCAAATAAATTTGATTTTTTGAATGATCAGGGGAGGGGGGAAGAGTAAGAGTAAGGGAATGGATGGAAAGGAGTCAATTGGTAAAGGACATGATTCCTCCAGGTAGAAGAGGGAAGGCAGAAGAAGTCATGAGCTCACGTGAGGGGAGAGACGCCAATCCCTGAAATAGAATTCTTTTCCACTGGGTTTATAGAAATTAATCTATAGTCTAAACGTTATGAATAAATAAATAATTTATTTTGTCAAAATTTTTTCCGTGAGAGACCCCCGGACCCCCCTCCTCCCAACAATATAGATCACGTTACGCCACTGATTATATAAAACATACAAACGATAAAAAAAATGTATAGATTATTGTTTTGTTTTGTTTTTTTATATAAAAAAATATCAGTTTCTTTGATATTATTTGTATTGTATACTAAGCTTTTTTTTTTGTTTATTTTTTTGTTAATCAGAAGATAGAAAATAAAATAAAATTGCCATATTCGATTGGATTTGTGTATGTCAGTGTCTGTTCCTTTCACATTAATTCTTTCTCTTTTTTTTCTCTCATGAAAGGTTGGTTAGCTGGCAGATCAACAGGAATAGAAAGTATGGTAATAGAGGACGACATGGATGAAGTAGAGGGGATGGCGAGGTGAAGGGTGAAAGTGTTGGATAAGGACAGAATTGAAATGAAGTGGCTACAAATGGCCTCTGTATATATATATATATATATATATATATATATATACTTGTATCTATCTATAAATCTATTGATGTAACCGTAGTAAAGAGTAAATGTGTGCGTACGTACGATATATAACACACCAATCATCGACAGACAAATCCACACACCAATTTTGAATACTTTCCGGATCAATGTCTCTCTCTCTCTTTTTTTTTCTCTCTCTCTTTTCTCTCTCTTTCATGTGTCTGTATGAGTGAGGATTTTATTTTTTTCAAATTAAAAAAAAAAAAAAAATTAAAAAAATCAAATCAAATCAAATAGAATCTACTTTATAAATAATAAATTTAAATATAGAGATGCTTATATCGAATTATCATTCTCTCATTATCAGTGGCGCAACCAGGGGTGGATCTAGGGTTTTAACTCCCGCCCCGACCCCCCCCCAGAAGAGAAAAAAAATTCAAATTGCTATATATTATGTACTATATTACAAATAGAAAAGAAAAAATATAATACTTCTTTTTATTTGAAAAAAAAAAAAATTCTTAAAGTATATCTTATAGTATATAAGTTTATTTTATTTTAAAAAAATTTTAACAAAAATAAAAATTCGTATAGAATTTAATATAAGAAATAAAAAAATTATTTTAGTATTTCTCTTAAATCATAAAAAACAAAAGACTTAATATAAGATTATTAGATAATTGTGAAATTTTCCAATTTGACTATTTAATTTAAATATAAAATAAATAAAAATAAATTACTAAAATTCTAAATATTTTTTATTATTAATACATTAATTGCTAATTTCATAAAAATTATGAAGCGAAGACTATAATTTTTTAAAAATATCCTGCCACTACAGGCGGACGAAAAGCTTTGGACATCTTAAAGTAGTTTTTTTTTTATAAATAACTCCTTTATTATTAAGTTGAGGTAAAAATGAATAGAATGCAACTTTTAGTAAATTCGATTCCCTATAAATTAGTATAATAATTCTAATACAAATCGGTATTTATTGAGAAAATCAATAAAATGTGCTTTGACACTTCTTTAAACTATCCTTACTTATGGTCCGATCTTGTCCAAAAACAATCCAATCCCCACCCATTATTCCCAAAAAAAACAAAAAAAACATCTAAATATCTAATTTTGTTTAGACGTAATCTCGGTAACGAAAGGCGGGCTGGCCGGTTCAAAAATTGTTTTTTGCAGTTTTGTTGGATTCAGAACCGCCTGAAAAGTGGAGATCTCCAAAAATCTCGGGGCAAATATTTTCAAAATTTTCCGACCATCGTATAAGCCAGTGCTCCGCAACCGGTGTGCCTTAAAGGTGATACAGGTGTGCCGCCGCGATCAAATGAAACTTTTAGAAATCCGTTTAATTTTATATGGAATATATATATAATATATTTCAGCTTGTGATGTGCCGCAAAATTCTAGAAACAATTTTTGTGTGCCGTAGTTAAGAAAAGGTTGCGGAGCATGGCTGATATAAGCTATCCTCATTCCATGAGGAAAGCTAAAATGATTTACTTAAAATATTTTCTTTCTAAAACTGTCAATACGAGTAAATAAAATACAAAAATTAATTTTTTTTTTGCCAGATTTTGGAAAATCAGTGTTTCATTTACAAAACTTTTTTTTAAAATATTTAATTTTAAAAAAAAAATCTTAATGAAAATTTGTCTTTGAGAGAACACGGGGGGAGGGGAGGGGGGGCGCCATAGAAAGGTGGAGTGGCTAGTCAAAACTCCCCCCCCCCCAGGATCAAATCCTGGTTACGCCACTATATATATAAAATGATAATAATTAAATTTAATTATTTGAATTGACTTATAATCTTATAAGTAATAATTCAAATGAGAATAATAATAATTTATAGGTATACTCCTCGCGTACAGCAAATTTACAAATTTGTTCATACTTCGTTTTTCTTTCTCAACTTACAAATATTCGTAATTGGATTCTAACATTAGATACTCCCACATAATGCACAATGTCCTCTTCCTCTCTCAGATTACATATGGGGCATAGTTTCTCCTTACCCCCCTCCCCCCCCCCGCCCCGCCCCGCCCCGCTCAAGCCTATAACCATTTAAAAAGATTTCTGATTTCATTAAAATCTTTTTTAATTTTCCAAAATAGAAATAGTTTTTTCATTTTAGTGAAACATTCGCGTAATCTTTTATATAAATAGTATATATTTCTTTCATTAATCCTTAATGTATCGATCTTCATTTTCAGCATGAAATATCTTATATGTAGAGATATTTTATCTAATCAATTTATAAATGTTATAATACTGCTGTTGTTGTTGTTGTTGTTGTCGTTAATATGATTTTTTTTTTTTTATAAATGAGTTATAGCTAAAATTTAATTATATTTGTGTGTGTGTGTGTGTGTTACAGATATATACACAATATCCAATGGCATCAATTAATCTACCGTGATATGTCTGAATATCGTTTGGCTAACAAATCGGATTGATTGTTTTATAAAACAACGCTGCAATTCAGGTAAATAAATAAATAAATAATCAAATGCCTCTTTTCTTATTATGTTTCAAATAAATTGAATAACAAGAAATAAGTAAATATTTAGTTTTTTTAATTTTTGTTATTATATAATTAATTACTTATTAAATAATAATTAAAGTTGTTTCTTTTATCATAAAAATAATTAATAACAAATAATTCATAAAAAAAAATTGATAAATATATATCATTATCATTCAGAAAAATTAAATGAAACATAAAAAATATGTTTACATAAAATATTATATAATAGCGCCGCGCGCGCGCGAGTTAGCCATAAAAGTATCCACAGCATTAGCTATTTTTTCTATTCTGAATTTTCATTCATTTTTCTATTTAAAACCAATCTATGCCCACTAATATGACGTCACTAATAAAAACCAAGAGAATTCAATGACAGCACGATGCTTAAATCGCGTTGACCGACCATCTGTGCAGGGTTCCATACTTTACATTCTAAAATCTCAACTTCAGTGCAAAGGCTTCTCTTCTCCACAACTGGAACTGTAGTGGAGAGTTTACGGATCAAGCCAATACCTGTCGTACACCAGTGCTGCCATCTATTCGGGAGTCATGAAGGTGGAGGCATTACTTTTCATTCAATCCTCGAACAAATCTATATATAAGATATAATTTTTGCTAGTATAATAAGTATAATAAAATTAGAATATTTGAATTTGTTAATAGTTATAATTCGTTAAAATTTATATATTCTATTATAATATTAAAATAGGGGTATTATTTAAGAAATTGTAAAATAAATGTAAGTACATATATATTAATAAATTTATAAAAAAAATACTGGTTTCTTTTTTAATAATCTCCAAATACAATTTTACAACCTCTCTCTCTCTCTCCCCCCTTGATATTTGACAAAAAAAAAAAATAAATAAATAAATAAATAAATGGATAAGTAAATGAATTGGGCTTGTTGAGGAGACAATTGATAAGTTTCTTCTATTCTTAGGAGAATTATGAATACGGAATAAGACCAAATCATACTGAATTAGAACAGATATTTTCCATTAAGGCAGATATTAGAAAAAAAAACGCAAATTCAATATTTCTATTCACCAATTATTAGTTATTAGTTTAGTCATAGATCGAGATAAACTATTAACATACAAAATCTTAATATACAAAAAAATTTAATGGAATTACGAAGTGTAATAGGTAATATTCGAAAAGAATTTAACTCGAGAGGTTGCAATCGGGTAACGCCAGTTATCATACAGTAAAGGGGCTTATCTCATCAAAGGGGATCAACATTTAAAATATATAAAACAATTATTTTGCCGGTTGTATTATATGGGTGTGGGGCATGGTACATGACCTTGGGAGAAGAGAGTAGTTGATTTAGAGTATTTGAAAATAGGAGATTCTTCGCAGCATTTAATGGGCCAAAGAAAGATGAGGGCACCGGAGAATGGCGAATCTTATCTTATTATGCTAGCTAAAATTGTATATATCTATCTATCTATATATATTGGTTCTCAAAAACCGCTCTAACGATTTTTTTCAAATTCACACTAGATATAGTATTTATAAAGAAAAATTGAGTTTTATTGATCACATCTCTTGAAACATTCAGCTTCATTATTAATTTCTAAATTGAAAATTATATATGGAAAACGTCAAAATTGGCCTCCATTTTTATTTGTATTAATATTTTTTTTTATTTAAAATATTTTAAAATTTATTATTTAATTTCGAAATAAAATTAAAAATATTTATTTTTAATAAAATATATATAGATATTTATTAATCTCTCTCAAAAAAAAAAAAATAAAATAAAAAACATCAAATCTGCCTGCTAAGACAGTAAAAAAATGAGAATTTTTTATCTAAATATATTAGTCCAGATGGTAAAGTGATGTTTTAACGAGTGGATTTCGTCGGTTCGAAACTCTCCGGGTGAATCGTTATTTAAAAATGAAAATGAAAATAATGAATTTGTTTTTTTTTTCTTTTTATCTATTGTTTACATTTTAATAAATTACTATTTTATATTTATTTATTCATTGTTCTTTTATTAAATTTAATATTTATTAATATTATTTATTATTAATTTATATATTGATGACATCACAAATGACATTTATATTGAAATTTGACTCCCGCCTTTTTTTAAAGAATATTTTATTAATATTTTTTTTATATTTAAAATATTTTAAAATTTTTTATTTAATTTCGAAATAAAATTAAAAATATATATTTTTTTTATATTTAAAATATTTTAAAATTTTTTATTTAATTTCGAAATAAAATTAAAAATATATATTTTAATAATATTTTATAATTATAAATTACGATATATATTTATCAATAATAATGAATTTTTTTTTTTTAACTTAATTACAGAGCCGAGGCTCGGGGTCCCGGTATGATCTTAATATATTGTGAGAATTAGATAAATAATGTAGAGAGAAAAAAATATTTAAAAATAGATATTTATTTAAATGAAATAAAATTATTTAATTTACAGAATGAAAATGTCTATAATAATGTCTAAACATTTTTTCTTTATAATTTTACATTATATATAATACTAATTACAGTAGTTATAATATATGGGGAATTTTCAACTTTGACTGCCGATTTGACCATGTTCCCAAACGAATTTTAAAAAAACCAAGACCACTTTACATTTACACATTTTAAGCTCTAATCGAATCCAAAATCAAAATTTAAAAAATCGAAAAACAAACTCACAGATATATAGATTTTATAAATGAACATTTATACAATTTATTTTAATTAATTTGAAACATTTTAGGAAACAAATTTTTAATGGGTCATTTTTAGAAATCCCATTTAACAATTATAATAAATAATTAAAAAATTGTAAAATTTTTAAAGTATATAAAAATAAATTGTATAAATTGGTTAAAGGGTCGAGTGATAGTTCGGTGTCCCAGGTATATATTTTATATTAACACGCCTACTTTTCTATATAATAAAGATATAAAGAATCATATTTTAATTTTTAGATAACCAAGAAATCATTTTTTCACTTAAAATATAGTTGTAAAGCCCAAATCTCCGATCCATATAACATCATCGACTGGGCCGCTACCAAAAGGAGTCTTCTCTTGCTCTGACTAGGGCCACCGGTATTTGCCATTAGTCTCGAAAAAATAATATTAAATTTTATATAAATTTATAAATTAGAATATTTGAATTTGTTTAAATTTTAACACATGTAATCAATCATATGCATAAAGAATAGAAAATTTTGAAAATCAACTTGGTATTAAATTCAGAAAAAAAAAATACTCATATATAGAATATATAGACTATTCGAATATAATTGAAACTCTTTCTCTCCCTCTATTTTAAATTTGAAAAAACGGAGTGTTAAGAAATTAAGATTCCTTATACAACATGGATGGTTAAATGAATTGGGCTCCCTACCTCCCTGAGAAATTCACATTAAAAATGTTTATAATATTTTAGTTTATTAAATCAAACTATTATTTTTTTATTTCAATATTTTTAATGTTAATACAATAATTTTTATTTTATAATCTATAAAATAATTTAATTATTTTTAAAAACAACGGTCTTCAATTACAATTTTTTTACTCTCTACTGACTGTTCATTTCATAACTGAAAATAGTGTCGAATAGAAATAGACGATATTACTTGGATTAATCTTATTATGCTAGCTAAAATTGTTTGTTTGTATTATTGAGGACCCCAGTTCAATTCATTTTAATCAGATTGATGCAATGATGCAACATTTAATAATTGTAATAAATAATTAATTGTAGATTAATATTTTTTAAAGGGTCGAGCGACAGCTCGGTGTCCCAGGTATTAATATTACCAGCCAAACCCAATAATAATGAATCATTTTTTTTTAACTTAAGTACCGAGCCGAGGCTCGGGGTCCCGGTACTACTACATAACGAGGAATCAATTGCATTATTAGTCTGGCAAAAATTAAATCTCTGTCTTTCTGATCTTCTAAATTGTCAATATATTATTTATGATACATATTTTTAAAAACAATTTTTTTTTCTCTTACTCGTAATTAATATTTATTTAAAATCATAACATAAATATAATATATTTCAAATAAATCGGTTCTAATAATATTTTATTCATTATATTATAAATATAAACAATCTTCACTGTTCATAAAGAATCGGCGGATCCCTGAATCAGAAACTGTAATATAATCCAGGGCTTCGAACCGGGGAACTGAACCGAAAACCGAAAACCGAAAAAACCGGTATTTTTGTCGGAACGAAAACCGGAGCTGAACCGAAAAAAATAATATCGGTTTATTTCAGTTCAGTGTTCAATCCAGAGTTGCCAGAAGTGGTGTTTTTGGGCGTTTTGGCAACACACAACCCCGAATTTTTTTCAATTAGTTATGTCTCGTACTGCATGGTGTCGCTAAAAACTTTGTTTCATAAATTAGTGTCCTAGTCATACTCTCCCTTCGGTTGTGTTGGCAGCGTCTCGTAGTCGCAATACAAAATTTAATGTTTTCATCGTTTGTTTAATACTGATATTTTGATTTAATGATAGTATTAATTTTTTAAATTATTTATTCCATTTGTTACAGGGTTATGTATTGATATAAAGAAAATGATTCATAAATATAAATAAATTTAAACAAATATTGAATAACTTTGACCAGGTACGAAGATTAGACAGTAAAAAACTTATTTTAGAATTTTGGGAGGAAAATAAAAATACATATCCTCATTTTAACAAAATTGCAATGGTGGTTTTAGGAGCTACTGCAACACAAGTTAGTGTTGAAAGAGCTTTCTCTGGTTTAAAGTTTATTTTACGAGACAATAGAAATAGTTTAAATACAAATATATTGGAAGATTTTTTAATAATTAGAGGTAATTTTCATCTTTTATAATTATAGTTATAATTGTAAGTAAATATATCCAAGAATCCTGTATATTTTAACATTAAATATACGAATTTGTTTCGTTTGTTGAGTGTTTGAAAGTAGAAGGATGTAAAACAAATATTCATACTTATTTGTTCCGCGTTTAATAAATTATATTAACATCTTATATTATATACTTCTAATTATTATACCTTTAATTAATTATTATTATTTATATTATATTGTATCAATTCATGTAGTATGATTTAGGGTGGTAGCAAGAAATATTTTTATATATTTATGGCAGACTCGGCATACCCCGACCTAAATTTCGAATACAAATAAAAGGTCTTTAAAATTAATTAATCGGAACTGAACCGAAAACCGAAAACCGAAAAAAACCGGTATTTTTGCCGGAACGAAAACCGGAACCGAACTGATATTTTTTTTTTTATTGAACCGGAACGAAAACCGAAACGAAAAAAATAACGGTTCGAAGCCCTGATATAATCTAAACATACAAACTACATACAAGATAAGATCGATTTAATTATTAATTTCTATGATTATTTCTCTTTGGTAGAAAAAAAAGAGAAAAATAAAATGAAATGATAAAGAAAAGAGAAGATCAATATAATATAATATTATAGAAGAAGAATAAAATGAATCTGGGATACCGATTTGTAATGAAATGCTCAAATACTATTATATCTTATGCAATAAAAGCGAAATAAAGTTTGGTTTTGTTATCCAATCGAAATGGCTTAAAGATCCAATCCGTGAGCGTTACAGGAATGTAATTTCAAAAAAAAAAAAAAAAAAAAGGATGATGACCAGGACAAATTATAATAATATTATTAGTAATGTGATGAGATTCAATCTCCTATTATAACACAATTTCTAAATATTTTAATAATAATAATAATAATAATAATATTGACACTATTATATAATATTGTCGTTTTTAATTTAATCACTAATATTTATGGTTAAATAAACCTTTTATTTTATCATATAAATACTGAAAAGCTTTTTATTTGTCTAATCAAAAGTTAATTTTAAGTAAGTATTAATAATTAGTAAAATTTTCAATTTTATTGTTCCTTTTTAATTTTTATTTATTTATTTTTTTTTTAATATGATTATTTTGACAATGTAATCAATATTGTGTATAAATCAGGGAGGTAGGGAGGGAACATAGAGAACAAAATTTGTCTACTAACTGACAACACAGCCGCCATTTTGGAGATGTACCAAAACATTATATTTCCCACTGAGCTTAATTTTAATATATCATCAAATTTGGGGCCTTTTTTGTGGAAAATTATGGGAGCAAAAATTTCCTGATGGAGAAAAAACTCTTTAAATTTTATTTTATTTGAACTGCAGGCCGTTTTGATATGCATAAACTATAACTAAACTATAAAATACAGAAGAAATAAGTAAGAAAAACTTTCAAACATTCGAGAAAATTGGAAACACAAATGTATTATGTCTTATGGAAAATTCAATGTTTTGGTACATCCAAAATGGATGTCAAGAATTTCTCCCTACTTTTTTGTGTCCCACCTCCCACCACAAAAAACAAACGGAATGGTACCTTCATATATCTCCATGTTATAAATGTTATTTATAAGATATTTTAACTTAACAATAGATAAATAAATAGATTAATATATTGTTAACATTAATTTTTTTTATTGTTAAAATTATTATTATCACTTATTATTATTATTTACTACCTATAATATTTAAAACAAAATTTAAATAAAAAATAAAAAAAAATTTAAAAATATTTTTTTTTTAATCTAATGATAAAATCTTTTCAAATTAAGGATATATTATTAAAAAAAATATTTTTCTTCTACATTATATTATTAATAGCACAAGTACATTATATATATATATATTAGATAAGCATTAGATGGTAAATTATGGAGTAGGTTAAAGGTTGATATTATATATATATACAGATGTAAAATACAATGATTTATTAATATCAAAAGTGGTGTGGGAGAAAGATGGAGGTGAGATTGGCCTTTCAAGGGATGAAAGATGGCAAATAATAAAGAAACTAGGATGCTGGGTAAAATGAAGGGATGAGGGTTTGAAAAATGTCTTCTACTATATTATGTTAGGGTATACAACAACATACCTATATTGAAAAAAGCCAAATATAGATAGCTAGATATTTAGAAAAGAAAGATAGATAGTGGAGGGGAAGGGAGGGGAGGGTTGGGATATATTATAATTAAATTATAATATTGTGATACTTTTATTATAGATTTACAATTTTTTTTTTCGTTTTTTTATGTGTAGATAAAATTTTCTTTTATAATTTTCAATGAAATTTTTTTTTTAAGATTTTCGAGAGTAAAATATTTATAACACCGATTCATTTTTGGAATGCTTTTTTTTTTATACATCTCCACGTTTCAAATCATATCCATCATTACCAAATTTTATATTTAAGCTTCTATTTGGATTCAACTGACAATATTTTTGTTTAATTCTATTCTTAAAAAAATAAATAAATTAATTAACATTAAAAAAGTAAAATGACTAAATTTCTTAAAATATAAATAAAATTGACACACACCCCCTCCCCCGACCTCTATTATTTCATCCTGTTTGATATATTTATATTTTTTTTTATGTTTTAGTCAATTTAAAAATATTGTTTTTTAATTTTTTAAAACTTAAATAATATTTTTTTTTAATAGTACATATACATATATAGAAACAAATATATTATATTGAAACTACTGTACCATCTCGTAAACTGATTGAAAAGTTATATGGGAGCTTTCACATATAATCCTTTGTTTTATTTTTCTTTTTTATTTATTTTTAATGATAATACATATACTCATATAATATTTTAAACTTTTATTAATTATTACATTTTTAAAATCTTTGTATTTTTAATATATTTATGTAGATTTACTTAAATAATGTAACTTCATAACGTAAATTCAATTTTTTCAACATTTTTTATTTCTTTATTTATTTAATTGATAAAACTAAAAATAAATAATTAAATAAATATCAAAATAATGAAAGAAGATCAATCTTGAAAGAAAATTATAATTGATAAAATTTATATAATTAAATTTTTATTATTATTATTTATGTATTGATAAATGTCTAATCTTGTTTGATTAATTTTCATTTTTACATTTTCTAAAGACAAATTGGATTAAAAGTGTCAAAAGATTATAATGAGTATGTGTCTGTATGAGAAACTAAGAAAGAAAGGGAGAGAGAGAGAGAGAGAGTAAGAAAAATGGGTGGGGGTGGGGTGGGGGGTGTTGGGGAAAGGTTTATGTGAAAAGGAGAATGAGAGAGAGATAGAAAAAAAAGAAATGTGGAATCCGTTCAATACAACGTCACTTACCTATCCCCATTCCCCTCCACCTGTTGCGCATCTCTCTCTCTCTCTCTTTTTCTTTCTCATTCATCTCATACCACTTGAAGTAAAAACCATTTCCTTATGGTATTCAAAAAGAAAGAAGGAAGTAAAGATACACCAACAACATCACCAACATTCTTTTTTTTTATTTTTGTTTTTTTTAATCTTTGTTTATTTTATTTTAAACATGTCATCATTAAATACGTAGATATTGTAGATGATGATGATGATGATAAAGAAACTATTTCATATTTTTATTGCTTTCAAATATTAATATATATTTACTATAATATACTTCTAGGTGTTTCTAGATATGTAAATAATTAATTACTAGGTACAACATCCGAACATCGTATGGAGGAAATTGTAAAAATATTACGAAATAATTAAATAAATGTTGTTTTGCAAAAAAATAAAATAAATTTAATTGAAAAATAAAAAAATACAGTAAGATATAATATATAATTATCAAAATATAACATAAACATAATTATTTTCTTTTTCTAGTTTAGAAAATAACATTTTAGAAACGAGAGTCAATCAAGGGAATTGTCGCCTAAAACAGAGATCCTTCATATTAGAGGAGTAACGATTAGTTATTAGTTATTCCTTTTTTTTGCATTACTTATGTTCGATTTATTTATTTTTTTGGCATTTTTTTTGCATTTTGTTTTTCCAAATGGTCAAGTACAATAGTGTTTTTTATTATTGTTGTCTGTTGAAGAACCATTTTATATAGAAACCTTACCAAGGGGTCAGGTATGGAAATTAAAACAGATCCAAGCTTTTGAAATCGAATTTTAAGTCTAAAAGTTGATTGACATTATAAGTTATGCTAATCTATGCCCACGGCAGTGCGCCGGCCAAGTTCCAGCAAGCCGCGCGCATGCCGTAAGTATATTTACACGAATGGTTTGGAGTCACTTTTGACCCCCCTGTATCTCAGTGCCTATTGCAAGTACAGAGATAAAATTTTATCTACGTAGTCATATACTAGAAATAAAGTAGTATGCCAAATTTCATAGATATAGCTTCAGTAGATCCTGAAATAGGACCCTGTGAAAATAGCTTATTTTGGCACTGATTCACTGATTCAACAAAATTATTAAGGTATTTCCAATTGTCCTAGCGCTATGAAATTTGGCATCCAGGTCGTGTGTTATATATAGGTTAACAAAAAATTAAGAAATTTAAAAAATTGGTCAAGCTTGAGTTGTTATAATCGAATATCAATGCGATTTTTATCAATTTTTATGAATTCAAGGATTTTGTCAGAAACTAATCAAGCTAGGACTTCGAAATTTGGTACACCGATATTATTCACCGTTTATAGATTTCTTTTAAAATTTCGTCAAAATCGGTTAACCGGAAGTAGTACTTTACCTACACTGGTTGCGTTTACCTTTCAAAATAAAATTTTTGATATCGATAATAATAATAATAATAATAATAATTTGAGTAATTCAATTGTCATTTGAACTTGGTCAGATGTAAGTTGGATTGTAATAAGAAATGAGAGAGAGAGAGAAGAAAGATGAAGGCTTTTGCCTTTATCATTTTATCATTATCCTACCTAAATTAGAATTTATTCAGATTAAATAGATAAATTATAAAGTGCACAGATGTAGAAGAGAGTAGTATTATATAACTAAACTTTGGCTCTTATCTTTTCTAAAAATTGAATAAAATTACATTTTTATATAATCCATTATAATATAATAATTTTTAAAAAATGAATTCAAAATATTCAAACAACATTCCTCGACTCCCCCCCCCCCTCTCACTCTCTCTCTCTCTCTCTATCTCTCTCTCTATCTCTATTTATTTCATTTCGGTAATTTTTTATATAAGTATATATTGGAAGTTTAGTATAGATTGGGGTATTTAGACAAATGGGTTTATTAAAATTAATAAAAATGATCTTTCATATAATATTATTAATTTATTATTAATAGAAAATAATATAATTAATCCAGAGAATGTTGATTATGTAAGAGATAAATTTGAATTCATTCAGATTTAAATAATATATTAAATTATAATAAAATTAACATTTAATTATGAAAGAAATTAATACAATTATAATAAGTATCGTGAGAAATTATAACTTAGAAATTAATTATAAAATAAAGTTAATTTATTTTAAAATTATTAATTAAATCAAACTTAGAGTATTGTTATTTTTTAGCAATTGCAAATTATAAATGGTTCACTAGTTAGTTGTTCATGGTTACTAGAATAGAGTTGAGGGCAAGACAAGACAAGTGGTGATTCTTTCCAGTAATTCAATGATACATCTTCTCTGGGCAGCAGTTTCTATGTAGGATCCTGGCACTGACTAACTGTTCAAGATGGTGTGTTAATGACATTTCTATATTAACAGGCATCTTTATGTTTATATATTATAATATATATTAGGTGGTTAATGAGAAAAAATGGGTTGAAAATAAGATTAAATTAATTTGGTAGCACTCTGGGTTAATTTTGAAGAATAAATGGGTAATTGAATCCGCGAAGGTTGATAAGGGAAATAATAAAATTGAATTCGTTCAGATTAAAAATGCACATACACACATATACACAATTAAACTAAAATTAAATATTTAATAAAATAAAAGAATTGATATTATAATAATTGATAACAAAGTAGTTATAAAGAGCTATCTATAGCTGTTTATTAAGGTACCGTTAGAAATATTAGAAATGAAATGAAATTTAATTTCATTAAGCAATTGCAATTTTATTAATAAGCAAGGTTCGACCACTTAGCTGTATGATTGATAGGAATGAATGGAGAATTCTTAGTGACTTGAGTCTTGAGTGTCATGGAACATCTCGTGGGCTGCGGCGCTCCTCAAAGGGGGTGGCCGGGATGTCACTCCTGCAAAGGATTTGGTGTCTCTTTCTCCAATTCTAATCAAGACTGATTCCAAAATTCTTGTTACACCAACAACGAAAAGTCTTCATCCCTTCCCCCACTTTGGACACACGGATGGGTACTGTACATCTGGAGATCAGATGTTTTATGACCAAAGGTCTTTCATTCTCCAATTTAGCAAAATTCTTTATATCATCCACATGTGTTAAAAATATCTTTCTAGACGGTTGCCACACCATTGTATATTAAAATGCCTTTTTATGCTTATATATTACAATATATATCGTAGGATATACACAGTTCCACATTTTTTTTAAATTAGCAAAAGAAAGGAAATTATTAGAAAATAGATGAAAAAAGGGAGAAAAGATGAATACTAATAGTTTTACAGGAGAAGGGAAAAAAAGCGAAACGATGTCTTCTTAATATTGAAATTATATTTTCAAAAGACATAACGTATTCATTTGGAATATAATTATATTAATTATACAATTATATATAAAAACAAAACAAGGACAACGTCGCTTATAAGAATGAGGTGTCCTATGATCAGTAGACCATGTTCTATCAACCTTTACCTTGATTTTCTTGATTGGAGGCGCTACTTTTTATCAAGTAGCTTCCCAATTTTGATCCCTGAGGTCTGATTGACATTTTATATATTTCTTACAAATATTACAATTATATAATTAAAAAATAATTAGTGCAAGTAGGGGATTTGTTTATGTGCTTGAGCATAAATTTTTTTGACGAGTCCATAACAGGACTTAATTTGTCTAGCCTCCATGTTGTTCTGTCCAGTTCATTTAGATCTCCACTTTATTATTCCAAATGAATATATGAGTATAATGACTGCCCATTATTATTATTATTATTATTATTATAAAATATATGATGATTTTTTTTATCTTGAATTAAAGATTGTAATTATTTTTTTTTATCAATTTCTAATATAGTATAAGTACAAGTAAATTTTTTGATTATGCTGAATTGTTTTAAGTGCATCAAAATTAAAGTTCCTATAATATTATTATTTTTGATAAATTAAAATTTGTGTTATCATGATGTCATGTTATCATGATGACTAGCAAAACTCACTCAGATATATAATTCCATAGTGGACTGATATTTAGAAATTTGGGCACAATTCAGCATAATTGTTAAAATAAAAACAAAAAAAAAATCGAAAATTGGGAATAATAACTTCTTTAAGGTCATTCATAACATCTAACATCTATAATAACAAGAATTCATATTAACAATATACTATATTATATAATCAATTTGATTTAATAAATAATTACAGATATATTTCACATAAAATAATTAAATATTAAAACTTAATTATTATTATTATTATAAGTATGGTTTATACTTATTTCTAATGTAAAATTATAAAAAGATTTTTATTTTTTTTTTTATTTTTAATCTCATAACTTTTGTGGTTTATGAGTTGATGAGTTACGTTTTTCTCTCTCTCTTAGGGAGGGGGTTATATATATATATATATATATATAAATTTAATATAAAGATGCCTTCTTTTGTCGAGATAAGCCATTAAAAAATAAAAGAGAATGAAAAAAGACACTAAATTCTACTTGTACTTGTGAATGAGGGGATAAAAAGAAGAATAAAGGGGGTGATGGTTCGGAGGAGGGGCGTTGACTTGGTGAATTTAAAAATCTTTTGTCTTTCTTTCTTTCTCTCTCTCTCTAAATCTCTTTCTGTACCTAAATTTTTAATATTATATATATATATATATATAATATGTTAGGGATTATTTAACATGCAATCTACAAAGTCACACAATTCTCAATTAAATTAATTTCATTCTTCTTTTTTTTCTTTCTTCTTTAATCATATTAACACACCTATATACCCATCTCGTATATATATATATAATTATAAACTAATTTTTTAATTGTTTAAAAAAATTCGCGTGAAGGGGCCTCAGGGTGGGAGATAGTAACACGTCTCACATTCTCGTATACCCGGGTTCAAGTCCCGGGCCTGGCAAGGGAATTTCTCTAGCTGGGGTCTATGGGACGGAGTCAACCCAGCCTCCGGGATCAACATTGGGGAAAAGCTACTTGATAAAAAGTAGCGTCTCCGATCAAGAAAATCAAGGTAAATGTTGATAGGACCTGTTCTACTGATCATAGGACATGTCATTATTTATATAACCGACTTGATAGGCGTTGTCCTTGCGTAGGACATATAAAAGTCAGAGGTTTATCAAAATACATTATATAACCATCGATAAAAGCGGAATTTTTAAAATAAAAATCTATTATTATTTGTGTTTTAATGATAGGGGGCCAATGACTGCCCCGGGGCCAACGACTGTATACTAATGAGGAAACAGCAAGAAAAGAGTCAACGGGTAAATTACATGATTCCTCCAGGTAGAAGAGGGAAGGCAGAAGAAATCATGAGCTCACGTGAGGGCAGGGACGCCAATCCCTGAAATAGAATTCTTTTCTACTGGGTTTATAGAAAAGAATCTACTCGCTACCCGGGATATTATTTTTAAATTTATTAAAAATTAATTTTACATTTCATGAAACCTCAATTCAAATCAATTTTTTCTTATTTCTTTTAAAAAATAAAAACAATAAATTTTTTCCTTCCTTTTCAAGGTATGATTATGTTATTTTATGTTATTTATTTTTGAATATAAAATTTGAAAATATATAAAATATAACATAAATGTTGTTCGAGGCAAGAATCCAAAAAATTAATTATTAAAAAAAACAAACAATTAAATTAAAATAAATATCAATAATCGTAATAATAAACTATTTTAATTAAAAAAAAATTAATTAAAAATATTTATATTACAAAGTAAAATTATAATACTAAAAAATATCTATCCCGATTGTTGATTATTTGTTCGTTGAGTTGGTTGTTATCCATTGGTCCAGTTGTTAGGAATCATGGAGGAGAGAGGGAGGGCCTTGTCTTGTTTTAATTGCGCCCCTTGTGCAATGGCATTATCCGTGTTTGTGTGCAATATGTCTCCGATGACAGTTGCCAGGTTTAATTAAACGCCTGAAGACAACTGTGCGTTTGTATTTCACACCACACCAACCCCTTTCCCCTTTTTCTCACCCTCCCCTTTGGTTAAAGTAGTAGGTTTTAGGAGGAGGGTGGGAGAGTGGGGGTGTGTGTGGATGATATTACCGAGACGACGTGGCCTGTTGTTGAATTATGCCAGGCAAGCAACATTAACTCCCACGCATAAATAATCTTCAGCCCCTTTAATAACTATTTACCCCTTTTGGCTTCTTCTTCTTATCTCATATCACAAGTGAACTTATCCCTTCACCACTCCACTACTAACACACTTCATTTATGTGTAAATACACCAAATACACTAAAACACCCCACACCCCCACCCTTTCACACAACCACCAACACCATCATATTAAATCTATTATCTAATGAAATCTAAAACGTTTTAACCTCCACGTAAAATTATAGCTATTTTATTATTATTATTATTATTATTATTATTATTATTATTATAAAATATATAAAATAAAATAAAACGAGTCACAATATTACAAACACAAATTAAATTAAATTAAAATTTTATTAAATATTCATTTTAATATCTATTTACATAAAGATAGTAAAATATTTAATCAAAATATAATGAAAATAAACAGCCAATAATATAATAAACAATTATCCAACAACAACAAGTCTATTGTTAATTAAAAATAAATAAACTATTTAATTATAATTTTCAATAAATTATTATTAATTGATTTTCTAATAATAATTAATTGAATCCATTTAATTATCCTAAAATTCATTCAATTCCAATTATAATATATTTTATCACACTTTAAAAATATTTATTATTTAAGTCAACAACATATTATTTAGGTATACATAGATACTACAATATATAAGCATAAAAATGTCCTTTAATATAGTAAAAATACTAGAAATTAACATTTATGACACAGACATTGACGTCCTCACATTCATTTTTATTTCGGGTCGAAATGTGCTCTTAATTAAAAATAGAAAAATAGAAAAATCATAAATAATCAAAAATTTCATGATATGTTTCTGAAACATTTTTAATATAACAAAAGGCTTGAATAATATAAATATAAAAAAATTTTATAAAATAACATTTTTCCAATGGACTAAAAAGAATAAAATAATTTTTCTATTCTATAAGCCTGACAAAGTTTATGGATGAATTGCTTCATATTCAACGAAAAACGTTGGGCACACTTCTGAAATCATTTATTCCAAAAAGTTGTTTTTATGAAAAAAGTTGCTTATATCGTATATATAGACTAAATTCATATTTACTTTGTAGATTCTCAATTAATAAGTGTAAAAAAAAAAGAAATTACAATTGAAATATTGAAAATATAGAAAAATCAAAGCAATAATTAGAAGTTTACAATTAAAGAACGAGTTGTGATCTGAATTCAGTAATAAACTTTTATTAATTATAACTTGGAGAAAGAAATTACATAAAAAGAACAATTAAATTAAATTAAATTTTTCAATTAACGCCTTATTTATTGAATAAATACTTAAAAAATAATATATTAATTATTATATTATATTATTTTATATTTAAACTATTTTTTTAGGGTGCACCTAAAAGAAGAGAGGTTAGAATTGACAATTATGACAGTTGCCTTTATTTAGTAAATACTTCCTAAATTGCTTATATCAAGTGGTACTTATAAGGAGAGTTGCTAATATTATGGGTTGCTTACATCAAGAATTCACTGTAATATTGATCCTTTAATTTTTTATTTTTAGTTGTTTATAATTGAATTTTCATAATATTAATATGATTGATATAAATATATTTTTAATAATAATTAATGAATGCAAGTAAAATAATAATTAAATTTAATTATATTTATTAATTTTTTTTTTTTAATTGTTGATATTTTTATGTAAATTGCGTGTGTATGTGTGTGTGTGTGTGTTGTTTTATTTGTATTGGTTGGTTGGTTATAACAAGGTAAATAAAATTCACCTCTTTTTTGTGAAAATAAATTTGTTTCAGGGATGTTTAGTGAGAACGTTTTCCTCATTTAAGGGTGGTGTGTGATTGCAGTAGGTAAATAAATGTATGGAGAGGAAAAGAGAGGAGGTTGTTAGGAAGGGTGTTTTTTTATTTTGGGTGGGGGGGAGGGGGTTGGTTTCGTGTGTCAAGCCTGGATCTCTAATTAAAGTCATCGTATGTCGACCAGGTAGTCTGTGGCCCTTCCCTTTCCTCATTCAACTTTCGCACTCTTTCCTCGGTTCCCCTGGAACCACCACAGGGATAGAAAAAGGTCAAAATGAGAGTGGACCGTGGAGTTAAAAAGAAACGAGGTGAGTTAACGTCACTATGAAATCCTCATTTTTACGAGTTAGCAAACCTACTCTTTCACATCCCCTTCTCTTAACAATCCCCTCTACTGAACACACACACACACTCAAACGCATACACATACATTTACACAGTTATGAGCTCTTTTCTAATCGCTTCCAGCCCTTCACTACTATTCCTCATCCCTTGCTATGTCCACTTAACTCCATCTACGTATTTTACAACCCTCTAATCCAGTAGAATATTACTAAAAGTGGAAGAAATTTATCAATTCAATTTTTTTTTTAACTTTTTCGCTTTTTTTTAATCTATAATAAAATCCCGAAATAAATTTTCCACTTGATAACCCTCATATATGTACCTATGTATACAATATAGATAAAATAAAAATTCCATCTCCACTTAAATCTCACAAATGTTTTGCAATTAAAATTCTTTTAAAAAATATTTAGATTTATTACTATTTTATTATTAATAATTATAATTATTAATTATTTTTAAAATAATTCTACCTTTCACACATCTCAAAATATAACTCCCCATTTTAATAGTATATAATTGGTATATTATACACTATATTGTAAAAGGGATTTCGAAAATAAAACTTTTTGTTGTTAATATCCACCCTTTCTCTACTTTATCTTATTGTATATTAAAGTTTACTCCAAGTGAGGTAAAAAAACAAATGAAAGCAAATATATTATTGGTTGTTTTAAAGAAAAACAACAAATAATAGATTCAAGCCAATAGGAAAAAGGGACACTCATCGTCCTTAAAAAGACGACTCCTGAAAGTCAGTCCTGCCCGAGATTTTTTCATGAGAGTGGACGGAGGTCTTCCCTTACAATTCTTTCTACACTCTCTTATCATAACTGAAAATAAAAGTTTAAACAATTTCCTATTTTAAGGAATATTTTGGTTAAACGAAAATAGGCTACTTTTCCATTATATTTCCCTTCAGTTCCTGAAATTATCTTAAGAAAATTTTTTGATGAATTGAATAGCCAATCAAATTCTTCAATTCCGAGTCACGTGTTCGAAAATAGCCAATGAGACAACAATTACACTGAAAAGACCCCTCTTGCTTGTTGTTAGGGAACAAACTGTTTTTGACATTTAATAAATAGTAATCCTTTGCATTTTAAAATGTCATTTTCACGATATGGTGACGAAAATAATGATTCTTTTATAGAAGATTAATGAAATTATTTAAAAAAAAATACTTTATCAAATAAGAAATATATTTGGAAATTATTTATGGACTTTTGCAACACCAGAAAGTATAAATTAGATGGGCTTTTTAGATAAACTACAGCCATCCGTCTTTGACGTCTGCGATTTCCAAACAGCATGCTTTCGGATTATAAAATTATTTCTTTTGTTACTTATAAATTATAAGTAACAAAAGAAATATATCGGCATTTTTTTATCATAAGTTATAATAATAAAATTCCGATAGCGATAGTAAGAAAACATTGTTTCACTTTCTTCCCCTTCTCCTTTAAATTATTATTAATTATCTTCCCTCTTCTTTTTTCATCTATCCTTTCCTTATTTCCTTCCTTTTGCGAAATTAGAAAAATTAGCTGGCACTCAACAGACCATTTCTTGTTTCCCTTTTCTCCTACCTCATATAAGGACCAATTACTCCAACCCCCACCGACGCACACCCCACCCCATATCCCCCATCATTACAATATATATATATATATATATATATATATATATAAATGTGGGAAAGCTGAATAAGAAGACTGAAAAGAGAAGAAAACCGACTAAATAAATGAGTAATACGAACGTATACAAGTTATAGATTGATGTAATTGAGATTATTCAAGGAAAAATAAAATAACTAAATAATATTAAAATAATTAAATTAAATTAATTTTAAAAAATGATAAATCACAAATAAACGAAATAAATATGTAAACTAAATATATAAAGATTTGTCATTTTACAAAGCAATGAGTAATACATTTTCTTAGCGTGGGTGGATTTAAATAAAAACAAATTCAATTCTAATATTTATTTTTTAACAAAAGTATATTTAAATTTTAAAATAATTATCGTCAAATTTAATTTATATTATACCATTTCATGGAGTTATTATGAAGTACTTATAGTTAATAAAATGTAATTATTTATATTTGTGTAAGTGAAAGTGATTTTCATTCTCTAATGTTAAAAATTAGCTGGAGTGTCTCCACTCGACTATCTCGCAATTTGAATTTATTAATTAACACATTTATTATATGTATATTAAATTTAATTAATTATAAATTATTAATTTTATAATTAATAATTAATATTTATTAAACCAGTGCTTGTTTGGTTCTTTGTTGATGGCACCACGTCACCGTCACGTGTTGGCGCGTGAGATTTGCAGTGTTAAAAAATTAATGCTGGTACTTTCAGCGATTCATTCAAGCTGAAATTCTATATATAGCAGTTTTATACAATTTTTAATCATGTGAAAAACTATCAAACCTATATCTATATTTTTACGGTCACTTTAGAGGAAAAAAAATCAAAACGTGGTAGGTAATGACCCTCTTCCGGTTGAGTTACATTACTCAAAAGTTGATAGAAAACTACGAATTTTGAATAATACCCATGTACCAAATTTCATGATTCTAGCTCAAACCGTTTTTGAGTAATCTTGTCTACATACATACAGACACACACACACAGAGACAGACAGACATGTTTCTCAATCTTATTGAAAATGATTCAGGAACCTTCAAAACGAATAAAAACATCAAAAATTTTCGTGATCGCAATACTATCTCTGGCGAGATAGTAATAAAGATAAATAAATAAATAAATATGTAAATTCATTTAAACTAAAGTATTTTTGTTTTTTAATTTTTGTTTTTTTTTTTATTTATCAAAACAATAATATAGTAACAGAGTCGATGAAAGATCAAAATATTATCTACTGATAAAGTAAAGTAAATAATTTGTAGGACGTTCCCTTTTGAGTTTGTTGTTGCCATTCTCTTTCGTCTACTCAAATGTTGAGTTGTTGATCAAATATTTAAGCCCTTTGGGATTGATACCTGCCACAAAATAAACTTTCTTTCAAACCTTCCTTCCCACTTCATTTCCTCTCTCTTTCCTCATCTTTGCCACACTTTAATTCTTGTCCAACAATCTCTTGTCAGCTACTCAACTATCGAAACCTTTTAATAGAAATGGAAATAATAATAATTTCAAAACCAAACGATCAAAAGTCAACTAAAAATATAAATAAATAAAATTAAAATTAAAAAAATTATAAATAAAAAATAAAAAGTGAAACAAAAAAAAATGTATTCCATAATACATAATATGTAGTTATTATATTTGATGTATTATTTTGTTTACTTTTTAATATAATATCTGTAATAATATTGACAAAGAGGGAGAGCTAAGCCCCCTTGAAGTATTTATTTATAATCCATTGGATATTTACTATCTCGTCAGAGATCACAAAAATTTTCGATGTCGAGATTTTTATGTTTTTATACGTTTTGAAGGACCTTCACTAACTTTCACTAACTAAGGTTGAGAAAAATGTGTGTGTGTGTAGACAAGATTACGAAAAAACGGTTTGAGTTAGAAAAAAGAAATTTTGTAGACGGGCATTATTCAAAATTCATAGCTTTCTATCAACTTTTGAGAAATGTAGCTCACCCGGTAGAGTGTCATTACCTACAACTTTTTGATTTTTTTTCCTCTAAAGTGACCCTAAAAATAAAGATATATGTTTGATAATTTTTCACATGATTAAAAATTGTAAAAAACTGCTATATATAGAATTGCAGCTTGATTCAATTGCTGAAAGTACCGGAATTAATTTTTTAACACTGCAAATCACGCGCCAACACGTGACGTGGTGCCATCAACAAAGAGCCAAACATGCGCATATTAACATCGCTAATATCAGCCCAATCCAATTTAACTTCTCGAATCCATTCTCTACCAAATATTGCGTCCACATCTTGATCTATTATGTAAAGTTTTCCAAAAAATTCATTTTCTTTATACGTTATTTTAACAAAAATAAATCCTTTATATTTTGTTCTTTAACCCAAGTATTTTCATTTTATTATAAGATATTGTACTAAGAGCCGCTCAAGTATCCAATTCCATATTAATAGGTTTACCTTCAATTTGCAATTGAATAATAAATTTTTCATTGATCGTGCTACCGTTGACTATCTTAATTTCAGACAAATAGTCTGTGTCAGAACATCCAATTTGATGATTTATCTTATTTTGTGATTTCTTTAAGCAAACCCGCGCCAAATGTCCAATTTTCTTGCAAAATTTGCATAACTCACTTACATATTTACAGGAATCCGCCAATATTTACAATACATAAACGTAAAACATTCAATAAACACATCAACAATAAATATATACATCAGCAATATTTCTTTTTAACCCACTGAATTAAAAACAATACAAAATTGTATTTATTTCTATTTTTAAAAACACAACATGCTTTATTGGAAATATTATTATTATTATTATTATTAATATTAATTAAATAATTTTGAATATTTAATTTATTCTTTTAGTATGGTTGATATTTTTTTATATTTTTTTTTTTTGAAAAGTAGATAAAACTCTCATTGAACAGGCAACCGTACCACTCAATGTTAACCCATTCCCTTTCTACTATACTTACTCTCTTTTTCTATATGTATGTGTGGGTATTCATTCACCTACTCTACTCGTTTGAAATAGAAAAAAAAGAGTAAAGGGATTCAGCTTTTCGTCTGGGAATTTTTAAAACCAACACCAACTCTCCAATATTCACTACCAGAGAGTGAAAAAAAAAGAAAAAAAACTGTCTCTTTGAAAAAAGAAAAGGAAAAGCTGCAAATATGAATAAGAACACAACAAAAACAAGAATTTGATAGGACCAAAGATATTATATACTGATATTCGTATAATCTAAGCCAGAAAAAAAAATACATAAATAAAAAATATCATCTGTCAGAGAAATATATATTTTATATGAGCCGATTAAATATTTACCTATATATATAAAAGGGCGCCATTGGGTGTGTGGGTAGCGAACCTGCCTCACATTCACATGGTGCCGGGTTCAAGTCCCGGGCCTAGCAAGGGAATTTCCCTAACCTGGGGTCTATGGGACGGAGTCAACCCAGCCTCCGGGACCCTTTTAATTATTCTAAATTCAATCTTTAATTAAATCTAATTTAACACACAACAATTCCGTCTCATTATTGTAATACAAAGTTAGAAATATTAAGTTAATATAATTAATATTATTTATTTATGAATACCAATTAATAATATTAATTACTTATAAATTATAAATAATTCATAATAATAATAAATTGTGATACCAACTTATAGGAATATTAAAATAATATAATTATTATTTTACATATATATGAATATAATATAAATATTTTTAATTTTATTTTAAGAATAGATATATAACTAAAAGGCGGTAACTGTGACGTCACATATATACATTTAAATTAAAAAAAACTAATGAAGATGATTTTTTCCTGATATGTGATCAATAAAGCTAAATAACTTAAGAGTATAACTAATGGTTTTCAATTTATAAAATCTAATTTAACACACAACAATTCCGTCTCATTATTGTATTGTAATACAAAGTTAGAAATATTAAGTTTAAAAAAAATTAAAAATATTTGAATTTTGAAGATTATATGTAGCGCCATCTGTCGATAGTTTTGTGACACTACAGACTTTTACCAAAATATTACTAATTAAATTAATTTTGGATAAATTAATTTTGGATTTAACTACACTAAAACCTTCCTTGGTATGCCCACAACAATCCCTGAAAGTTTCACCGTAATCGGACGGGTAGTTTTTGAGTCTATAACAGTCAGATAGACAGACATTGCCTTTTATATATATAGATATAGATATAGGAATGTATATACAGTGCTTATATTAATAGGTATAGATATAAATTGTTATATTTCTATCTGATAAATATTAATCCACATAAAATACAATCTATAAATAAATAAATAAGTATATTGTATCTATACAAGAAGAAATATCTTTTAAACTTTTAATTTTTTTTAAAAATAACATTCTAGAGTATAAAATTTTCACAAGATTAAAATTATCACAAATTATAGCTCATCATTCTCCTCTTTATTATGAATTTATGTAGATTTTATTTAATAAATATATATTATAATTTATATTCTATAATCGATTACAAAAGATACATTTAATAACAACCGCTTTGTAACCTAGAACTTATAATTGTCTCATAATTTACTTAAGAGGAAATTAAACAATCACATGAGATGGTGAATTAATAGAATAATGATTTAGCGATGCTCTGAAATATTTTCAATTTTTCAATATGGCCATATTATATTATTTCAGAAAGATCGCCGATATGATTTTGAATCATAATGAATTGATAATTACACTAAATAATATTTATTAGATAAATAATGATAGCAAAGATACCTCCCTAAAATTTTAATTTATACTTTTATTTAAAATAAATAAATATATACAAATATAAAAAGTAATATTAAAAATATATTTCATATGATAATTGAAATTGAAAAACAAAAAATAAAACCAAATAAAAATGGAGAATTTAAAATTTAAAAGAAAAAATAATATATTATAATTTAGTATGTGGCTATTTATACATACAGTATGTATAAGAAATTAGCTATTTATGCATACATATTTTAAACTACAGTTTATTTTTACAATTCCAATAGATACCAATGACAATTTGTTTAATAAGAATATAAATAATGTAAATAAAATATTAAAATAACCGATAATTATACATTCTGACTTGTAAAAATAAATTAGTTACTAAAGCAAATCTCCAAACAGTCTGTAATACATAAGTAACCCGTGTCTGCGGAAGTACTACTTTAAAGAGTCAGTAAGTACAATATATACTGTATGTATAAATAGCCAATTGAGTATACATACTGTATGTATAAATAGCCACATCCTATAATTTAATTATAACAAGAAAACATTGAAGGGATTAAGTAAGTACAAATGAGCGGAATGAAAGTTGATATTTTTTTTTTACTCTCTCGCCAGAGGTAGTATTGCGATCACGAAAATTTTCGATGTTGAGATTTTGATGTTTTTTAGGTTTTTAAGTATCCAGAATCACATTTTCACTAAGGTTGAGAAAAATGTCTCTCTGTGTGTGTGTGTGTGTGTATGTAGACAAGATTACGCAAAAACGGGTCGAGCTAGAATCATGAAATTTGCTACAATGGCATTATTCAGAATTCGTAGTTTTCTCTCAACTTTTGAGAAATGTAGCTTAACCGGAAGTGGGTCATTACCTACAACGTTTTGATTTTATTTTCCTCTAAAGTGACCGTAAAAATAAAGATATATGTTTGATAGTTATTCTATAAACAATTTATATACAATTATATTGATATTAAGGTACACACATGTTTACTGTACAATTTAAGTTACACGAATCGCCTAAGTTAAACTTAGGTTGCTGGATAGAGACTCAACGGGGGGATCTACTGGTTTTTATTTATATGATAACCTTTAACACGAAACACTTAATAGATGGACGTTATTAATAGTAAATGTCAGTACGATACGGTAATGCTGTGGTGATATAAGAAGTAGGTGTATTTTCTTGGTTTTCCAGCTAGAGATCAAAAGTCATCACGTAAAGGCAGTATCTGGAAACGGCGATAATCGAAGACTTTCGGTAACCCAAACTTGCCACAATCTAAGACAGGTCGTAACCTAAAACTGTCCGTAACCCACAACCGGTAGTTACCTAAACTTGGCCGTAACCTAAAGATTTGGTCGTAATCTAAAAACTTGGCCGTAACCTAAAAACTGTAATAACTCATTAATAACAGGTACGGGATTATTATAAGCGTTATTCATAAAGACATATATTATAATTCACTCACCGGTACGATATCTGATAGGGAAGGCGGTATTTATGGCAGGTAAAATAACAACAATAGATATAATTAATAAACACTACTAAAGATAAACAGTCACGGTAGACTCTTCTATAAAATTTCAACACATTAGGTAATTCGATAGCTCCAATTTAATATGTCGTCCGCTGGACAAGCGAGAATATATATTTCTTTTTACTTCATCCTATCACTAGACTATATCCCCTCCAATCCATTAGTCAATCATATTGATTCCGATAGATGGCACGGGTATGTCCATTTGTGCCTGTACGACTTTTCCTCTAATATTCAATCTCGGCGTTACAATTCACGTGATTAAAAATTGTATAAAACTGCTATATATAGAATTTCAGCTTGAATACCGGAATTAATTTTTTAATACTGCAAATCTCACGCGCCAATACGTGACGTGGTGCCATCAACAAATAGTCAAAAATGCGCTGGTTTAATAAATATTATTTATAATTTATAATTAATTAAATTTAATTTAAATATAATTAATATATGTTAATTAATCCAATTCAAATTGCGAGATTTTATTTTATTTTTATATAAAAATTTAATCAAAGAATTGGAATGGAAGTTATAATATAAAAGAAAGAAAGGAAGAAGAATAGGAAGAAGGTGAAGAAGAAGAAGAAGAAGAATAGAATGGAATGTAAATAAATGAATGAATGAATGAATGAGTGTATGTCAGTGTTGTATAGTGAATATGTGAATGTGTATATAAGGAGAAAAGGAATATGAAGTGAGAAGGGGTAGGATCCAAGGGAAGGAAAGGTGAAGAGAGTGGCGCAGATGCTTTCTTTAGACAATCCTTCACACGATTAGCTCGCTCTCGCTCTCTCTCTCTCATGCTACGTTTGCTGTTTTTTTTTTTTTTGTTTTTTTATTTTATTTCACGGCAACTCTTCTCTCTCATTTTTTTTATCTTATCTTTGTTCCACGAACCCCCTACCATCTTGCGTCTTTTTTTTCCCTAATGTTTCCCACTCTTTTCATCCTCTTTCCTTTGCTAGAGTCACATTTATACCAGACCCAACTCACTCACCTCACACACTTTAAACAACTTTTCTTACTATAAAAAAAAAAAAAAAAAAATTGGTTTGAGATGAGAAAGAGAGAAAAAAGTACACTTTGATCGTTTGTCGCAATTAAAGAGGCGTATAAGTAAAAAAAAAAAAACGAGCATCAGCAACCACAATTTAACGACCTATCCAACATACAACAAGTTAAATTAACTATAATAATAATAATAATGAATAAATAAAAAAACGACATATACTTGTATTTTTATGTATTTATGTATTTTTCATAATAAATAATCAAATTGATTATTGTTAATTAAATTATTATTAATTTGTTTAATAATTAATTTAATTTTTAGTTAATTAATAATAATTTTAATATTTTTTTTTTCATTATTATGAAAACAATTCATTGTGGTACGAAAATTTTTTTTTCCCTTAATTCCTAATAAATAATAATAATAAGGCGGCATTGGGTGTGTGGGTAGCGAACCTGCCTCCCATTCACATGGCTCCGGGTTCAAGTCCCAGGCCTGGCAAGGGAATTTCCCTAGGTGGGGTCTATGGGACGGAGTCAACCCAGCCTCCGGGAACAAAGGTAAAGGTTGAGAAACCCGTTCTACTGATCTTAGGACACCTCATTGATAGAACCGGCTTGATAGACGTTGTCCTTGTATAGGACAAAAGTCAGAGGTTTTTTTTTTCCAGGAAATAAAAATAAATAAGTATATCTTGTAGTATATGGTAGAGTGTATATAATTTGAATGAGAGATGATTATCTAAACAGGGTAACAAAACAACCACAATCATAAACGAAATAGATATAAATCGTGTTTAAATTTCGATTTGATACAGTAACATAGTTTGTACTTTATTTAACTAACTAGCAACCACTTTTCTCTTCACCCTCCTCCTCCTCCTCATACTCTCTAACTTTTACCCCCCATTACATAGACAGACTAAAATTTCTCTAATCCATTAATCAAATTTTATTTGATTATTCATTCATTCGTTTAATTTTCATTTCTCCTTACACACACACACACACAAACACACATATACATACATACATACACATTTCATATACCCACTCTTTATTTAATCATGAAGGAATCTAGAAATGTAAATCATTTGTTTGACTCTTTTATGTTTGTTGTTCATTCTTTTGTTTATTGTCTCCTGTTCTATACATTATATTATAAATATTTTTTGTTTATTTTTATCTCATTTCTTCTAATTTTATTTTTAAATAATAAAATATAAAAACCACACCTATTTGGATTTATTTAAAAAAATAAAAACTTGCTATGGCGTCCAGTAAAAAACAAAAAACAAAAGAAATCATTCTTTATACATTTCAACTACAACACCCCTCCCCTCCCTTTCCCTGTATATATACATCTTCTCTATTCATAAACTTCACTTGTAAAAACAAACAAACAATTTCATAAAAACAATTATGAATGCAAATTATTCTATTTATATATTGATATTTTATTTTACTATTTATTACGAGTAGAAGGCACCATTGGGTGTGAGGGTAGCGAACCTGCCTCACATTCACATGGTCCCGGGTTCAAGTCCCGGGCCTGGCAAGAGAATTTCCCTAGGTGGGGTCTATGGGACGGAGTCAACCCAGCCTCCGGGAACAACCTTGGGGAAAAGCTACTTGATAAAAAGTAGCGCCTCCGATCAAGAAAATCAAGGTAACTGATCTACTGATCATAGGACACCTCATTGATATAACCGGCTTGATAGGCGTTGTCCTTGCGTAGGATGTACAAAGTCAGAGGTTTATTTTTTTATTTATTACCAGTATTTTTACCTATTAAGTACAATTTTAAAATTTCCAATTTATTTTAATTTATTTTTTATTTTTCAAAATTTTTATTAATAGAAATCTGTTTATATATATATATATATTGTAATATATAAGTATAAAGATGCCTTTTTTTATGCTTGTATATTGGATGTATTGAGATACAGAATTTTAGAAAGTTATTTGTGTGAACACATGGCAGAGTGTATAGAGGATAGCTTTCTAAAATTTATTGTTTTGAAGAAACACTCAGGGAAAAAAACCCAGAGATCCTTTTCGTTCCCCAGAGGGAGTAAAGGGTGGACAATTTTGCCAAGTGGCATAGGAGGGGAGAATGACCATTTTTACATGTAGAGACATTTTTTGGAGATTCTTGGATGGAGAGCCAGGGAAGCGACTTCATCGGGAAGTGAGAACAAAATACAAGGATCATCGGAGTGGAGCTGCCTGCCCAGATAAGATGACATGATACCTTGAAGAAAATAACCAAGAATCATCTTACTTGAAGTCGCAGGGTTCCCCGAACTCATAATTAATTTGCATAACACAGCTAAGTAGTCGACTATTATCTATATAAATAATTGCAATTATTCGATGAACTCAATTCCATTAAATTTATACTCCTATTAATTTGTACGGTACCATTAAAATTATTTAATTTCTAATTAATTTCTTATTATCAATTGTAATACATAATTTCTTCTATTCTTATTAAATAAATAATTTTTAGATGTAATTTTATATAAGCATTTTTTATATTGAACCTATTCAATTTTATATTTTCCCTAATCAACCTACGCTGATTCAATAACCCATTTAATTATTCTAAATTCGATCCAGAGTGCTACCAAATAATTAAACTTATTTTTTAACACATTTTTCTCATAAAATAACCTCACCCCTCTTATACACGACAATATATATATATATATACATTTAATCTGAATACTTACATATTTTTATATAAACGAAAAGTAGAATGTTTTTTTTTTCTAAACAAAATCTTAATAAACACATTTTGATTTAGAAAATGATTTCAATGTGAATGAAGATATATTTAAATATTATATTAGAATATTCTATGTATATGATTGTATCAAAGACGAAATGAGAGAAAGAGATAGATAGATAGAGAGCGGGTTGTTGTTGGTCGGTGTTGTTTTTGCTCTGTCGGTTGTGGTTAGCAATGGGGATATTCAGTTTGGTCATAGGAAAGTGGACGAGGAGGGGGTAGAATTATAGATGACCACAGCATATCAACAGTAGCAACAGTAGTGCAGTACCAAAAGCTAATTAGCAAAGGAGATTCGCTTATTATTGTTATTATTATTTACAAAAAAGACTAGGGGGGGGGACGGCGGCGAAGAGAGAGAGAGAGAGAAGAAGAGGGTGGGGGATGGATAGACTATAGGAAATGGTGAGAGTAAAAGAAGAGGAAAGAGGAACAGCATAAAGAATAGAATATATTCTTTGTTTTAATTTCAAAAGTCGAAGAGATATAAAAATAAAAATAAAAAATAAAATAAAATAAAATAACAAGAATAAGAAGAGATTAAAAAATAAAAATAAAAAAAAAAAAAAATGAACCCCTTTGTTTTAGATTAAAATAATAAACGGAAAAATTTGTTTAGTATGAGTAGAGAGAATGAATTAAGAGAGAAAGAGAGAGAGATGAATAAGAAGGGGGGGGGGGGGGATGAAGAAGGAAGTTGGAAAGGGACAAGTGTGTGAGGGTGGTGGGTGGTAGTGGGTGGTTTAGAATCTTCCATTCAACCTCTCTAATAATAAAAAAAAAAAAAAAAAAAAAATTCTTTTTTCATCTCCCCTCATTCCACAACCAACCAATGCTTTTTCTTAATTAAAATTCATAGTAAAAGATTTGCAAATGTTATAAATTACATCCGTAAGGCATTTATTATTAAACCTTTCTAAACCAGTCTCCCTTGTCCCTCCACTACCCTCTCCATCACTTTTACCCTAACACAGACACACACACACACACACACATATATATATAATTCCTCCCCCACCACCACCACCTCCGATTCCCTTTTTCGACGCCATACAGCCAGCAACAAAGTCAGCCAAGTCAGCCACCCCCCCTCCCCCGCTAGTCAAGTAACTCACGGTCAATGATTTACTCAACCGACTTTGTAATTAAAACAACACCCTTTTCCACTCCTACCCACTTTCTTCTCCTTCCACCCTGATCCCTCTATCTAACAAGAAAAGAAAATAATTAAAAAACAAAAAAAATAAAAATAAAAAATAAACAGAAAGAAAGACCAAAAAATAAATAAATTCATTAAAATAAAAAAATAAATAAATGAATATATACTAATAATAATTGAAAGAACAATATTTACTTTATTAATAGACGGCCGTTATTTTCCATTTTATCTATTTCAGATGGCAACCCAAGATTTTAGCTCTTTTAATGACTTGGAATTTTACTTTGTTGTTGTTGTTGTTGTTGTTGTTGTTTTAAGAATTCTGAACTGATCTGAAGATAGTTGAAATCTAGAAACTTCTATTCTATTCGACAATTGTTGATGATCAAATTACATTTATTAAGGGAAAAGGGCTTTAGCAGCAATTGCCACATATCGTACATACACATTGTGATAGAGACTTGCGTATTAAATCGCTCTGAATTATCAAAATATTTATCAAACAAAACTTAAAGATCTTTTTTGCATTCTGCCCACATCACTTCACCGTATCATCAGCATAACACATTACTAACAAAGTGGTTTCCCCCACTTTGTTTCCAAAATATTCGGATAGAGTTTTTCGATAATTACTTCGAGTATCACGTTAAAGAGACAGATATTCGTTGATAGTGTTCTGGATTGGTTTTGACTTGTAATTTGGGTGTCGTCAACTGAAAGTGCAATATCTTGTATGTAAATAACTCATTCATCTCCATTCTGTTTGTTTGTTAACTTTTTTTTTATGTTTCTTCCCAGAAGCTAAATATATAATTGATTTAATTTTTACCCAATGTTGGTTGGTTTATCGGCTTCTATTCAGGAATATGTGCTGTTTGAAATTTCTGGGAAATTCTAGACCAGTAAAAATATTTAATACTATCATGATGAAATGCGTCTACCAATTAAATTTTAGGATATATTGGGTTTTGACTTTTTTTTTGTTTCAACTGTGTTGACAATCGTAATTTTCAGAGTAGCTTTGCGTAATCAAATAATAATAATAATAATAATCTATATATATATATATATATATATATATATATATATTGTCGTATATTGGAGGCTTAGTATGGGAGTTGGGTTATAAAAAATGAATGTTTTTAAAATTAACGCCTTTACGGTAATTATTGATAAAGTTGATTATAATGAGTTTCATCTTTCTATGATGATGTATGTATATGTACAATTAAAGATGAGATGAAGAGAGAGAGAGAGAGGATATATATAGTAACACGTAATGCTTATCATTCAGACCATTTAGTCAATGATAATGCATAAGTGAGGGTATTAAATAAAGCTAGTAGGCAAAATGGATTTAACATTAATAGGAATTAATTTTGAATTAGAAGTGCGTGGATGGGATGGAAATGGGGAAAAGAGAGATGGAGGAGGTCGATGGAGGTGTATATAGATTCGGATATGAAACCTGATAACTTAAACAGTGGGGGATTCGTATGAGAATATACTCGTATATAAACCAATTGAAAATGAAATTTCGGATCAATTAAATATAACAAGAGATCATTGTAAATCCAATCTGAGCTTTTCGAGTCATCATCGTATATATAGGTCTCATTCTTTCCTCCCACTTAATTCAACCTGACCTCCACCCCCGCTATCCATAGAATCCTATTAACATATTATATATATATATATAATAATAATAATATATAAATAGAGGGGATCGGTGTCTAGGGGTAAGTTTTTTTGGGAGCAACAGGAAGACTTCATCTTTGCCCTTTTAAATAAAAGCCTGTATATTTAATAAAAAACGGTTTATTTACAACAAATAATTATAAACCAAGTTGTTCACAGTTCGGACATTAACACTAGATCGTTCATATGGGTCTGTTCAAAATAATTTCCAGGTAAAGCTTTGTTTGTTGTTGATGATCAGAACAATCTCTCCGGTCAAAGCGATCTGTTCTTTCTAGTCAAATGAGATCTCCCTTATATATTTATATCCGTCCAGGACCCTGCTCGGGGATAATTAAAGTGGGGGAAGGGTCGAGTGACTTTCCCGTGAATGTCACCAAAGGCCCTTCTTAGGGATGTTTGGTGATGGGGGACCCGATGCATTTTCGCCTGCGAAGGATAATTGGGGAGAGGGAAGAGAGGCATTTCCGCCGTGTCAGGATGTCGTCAAAGGCCTTTCTGACACAAATTTTACTTCTCAAATAAATGAACATTTTTTTTTAAAAAAAAGCTTTTATAGGTATTTGTTAATTATTAAAATTATATTATTTAATTATTATTTATCTATTAATTATATTTATTATTATTCATTAACTAAGTAAATACAGTAAACATATATTAAATTATAAGAATTGTATTGTTTAGAGTTTAAATTAAAATAAAGTTTGAATAAATAAATAAATAAATAACTGAAAAATAATGTTTTTGCAGAGACATTTTTGAATGTAATTTTCTCTACTATCAAATTCTCTTAATAACAGCAACATCAACAACAATAACAACACTTTTGGCATTCTTTCACATTGCGTATATCTATCCCCATATATATATATATATATATGAAAGAGTGTGAGAGAGACAGAGAGTGGGACAATTAACTGCCAGTGTTACAAGATGGCGTAGACAAAGATAATGGAATTCCTTGAGCTCATCCAAGCAGCAACAACACGCCAACCTCCTTTCCACCCATCCTCATTCCATCATTTCCACACCATCCTCTCTATCCCCTCTTTCTCTCCCTTCATCTTTTCTGTATCCACCCACTCTCAATTTACAAACACCCATTTTCTCATTTTCATTTAAAAATGCACCCTTCCATTTAAGAGTATAAGCAGATAACAGACCAACCCACCACATTCATTCAATGAAATTCCTCAATCTTAGAAAAAACGATTAAAATTAACTACAATAATAACAGTAATACAGTATCTACATAAAATTATAGGAGTAATCCTTCTATTGAAAAGACAGTTCAATCCCCTACTCCTCCTAAACGACTTATGCGATTTGGGCCATTCCAATGCCATTGGATAGACCTCCCTCTAATCTAATCTATTAATAGTGTGAAATTCATTGCAAAACAATAAATACTTTTTGAAAAAAGTGAAAAAATAATTTTTTTCTTACTTTTTATTATTTTTGACGTCATTTGTGACGTCACATCCAGTGCCTCTTCTATCTTATAATATTATTCAATCTTTTGCGTTTCCATTTCTTTGCGTGTGAGGGCTCCCACACTGGTCCGCTAATATAACTATAATTTACTGATTAAATTAAAATATATTTTCAATAAGACCACAAAAATAAAGGAATGTTTTATGTAATATACGGATTGAAACAAAATGGATGAAAACCTTTTACTACTTTCAACCAAATACTATGTACCACTCGGGGGTACAGGAGGCGCTCTGAGCAGCTAGTAATTAATTACTTTATTATTATTATATTAAAAACAAAAATATTATTATCTATTTTAAAATAATAATAAATAATTGATTGGTTATCGATCACACATTTTCTTTTTCTTTTAATGTTGTTGTTGTTGTTGTTGTTTCATTCATTCATCTACTTCACTTATTATATAATAGAAAAAAAAAAAATTAACACATATTACCTTTAGGTAATACTATATAAAACAGTTTTTCTTTATAATTTTAACTCATTCATCCACATCTTTTTTTGTTTTTTGTTTTTTTTTCTTTCCTTCTTTCTTCTAGATTTGTTTGTATAGCTACTAAACTATGCTTGTGTTAGTTACTCTTATCAGAGTTCCACAACAGTCCCTTCCTTCCACACTCTTCATCCATTTACTCTTACAACATTCCCTCTTCGTTCTCCTCCCTCTCCATCTTTCGATTCCTCATCCTCATCCCATACTCATCCTCCCATCTACCAATTAACCCTGGAATGCAGCAAAGTTTGATTCGCAACCCCTCCTGGTTGGGTTACATTTCGTTCCGCTTCCCTTTCCTCATTTTCCCTCACCCCCACCCCCTATCATCACCACTTTTAACCTTCTACTAGTCAAAACGAAGTAACTAGTCAAAGGCATCGTCCTCCTCCTCCTCCTCTTTCACCTCCTCACCTCTCCTCCTACATCCATCCCATCCACATACAAACCAATCTTGTGTACGCTTTTAAAATTCTCTTCCCTTTGACGTTTCGTTATTTATTTAATTGAATTAATCAATTAGTAATTGTCAAGAATGAATAAACTCTCTTTACTCAAACATCTTTCTCTTTCTCTCTCTCTCTCTCTTTCATTCTCTTTCTTTCTCTTTTTTTTTTTTTACTCTTTTCTTTTATTCAACATTCCTTTTCTTTTTCTTTTCTTTTTTTTTCAATACAAATCTTTCCTTTTAATAGGGTACATTTATTATTTTAATTTCTCAAAAAAAAAAAAACCTTGAAAACTGATTTTTGAATTTTTATTAGAAATGAATTGACGAAAAATTTATTTTAAAATTCAAATTATTTTAATTTTAATTACAATTTCTTAAACACACACATATTTTATTTCTATCCCATTTTTTGAATTTATTAATTTCGGTCAATGAATAAATTTACACATTTACTCACAAAGAATAAAAAAAAATATAAACTTTCTTCTTATTATTATTTCTGTATTTCAATTTCTTTTCAAAAATAAAAATGTTTGTAATTTTATTAAAATTTTTTCTCTGATTATACAATTTTATATATATTTATATATATATTTAATCTTACAATCTATTTAGGTATTTCATAATTTTTTTTAGAAATTTGATTTTTTTTTATTGATTTTAAAAGAAATACTAAAGAAATAATTAACGTTAAAATTTATTAGTATTAATTAATACACAATATATTGTGATACTCTTATGTACTTTATGTAATTTTATGCCTGGTTAAACATTCAATATTACTTCATTTTTATAAAAGCTCGTATACGTAAAACGAGTATATTTCAACATCAATTGATGTTAAATGTTTTCTCATAAGTAAGTAATTTATTATATTTATTTTCCCTCTCTCTTAAACCCTTTATCATAGATAATTAGCTTTTTATTAAATTAACATTTTTTTTTTTAATTAATTAATAATCTCTTTTTTTTTATTTTTTTATCTTCTTTTACTTTTACTTTAAGTTTCATTAAAAAAAAAAACTAAAATAAAATAAAACTTGCTACAGGGGGTGCTTGGTTATTAACAAACCCTTTACTACTCTACATTCATTCTCTCTCTCTCTCTCTCTCTCTCTCTTTTTCAACTATACTCTTCCTTGAACTAAACTCAAGTTTCCTCTCTTCTTATCCTACCCATGAATGTCGTTCCTGTCCCGTTTCACCTGTATAAATCATTTAATCTAATCAGACATTCCGTGCGCGCCAACCATGATCCAGATTATGGAATGGGAAAATGGGCAAGTGTAAGTGAGTGAATAGTGTTAGTGTAAATGGGTGGGTGGGTGGGTGGTAGCAAAATAACTTATATAAAAGGATGAAAATGAAAATAAATTGTAAATACGATATACATATACCTTAATAGTGAAATTTTTCAATGCAAATAAAATATTATATAAAAAGAATTAGAAAAAAAAAATAGTAATTTATTTTTAAATTTAATAAAATTTCTTCTTTTTTTAAAAACAAAAATATAATTGAATTATGGGAATTTCCCTAGCTGGGGTCTATGGGAAGGAGTCAACCCAGCCACCGGGAACAACCTTGGGGAAAAGCTACTTGATAGCGCCTCCGATCAAGAAAATCAAGGTAAAGGTGGAGAAGACCTGTTCTACTGATCATAGCACACCTCATTGATAGGCATTGTCCTTGCGTAGGACGTACAAACTCAGAGGTTTTTTTTTATTTTTTTTATAATAATTAGTAAAATAGAAACATAAAATAAATTTTTAATATATTATAGTAAATAATATCTAATAAATAGAATTAAAAATTATTTTTAAAAATCATTTTACATCATTTCATACTTTCTCTTTCTTTCTCAGTGTGTGTGTGTGTGTGTGTGTGTGTTTCATTTGATTGATTTTTTTTTTTTTTTTTTTTTTTTTTTACAAAAATATCTCTCTATCTACTCTTTACTAATGCAAATGGAAAAGATACCTTTCCTCTCATTAAATAACCAATATATATATATATATATATATATATTGGTTATTTGTAGAGGTTTTAGAGTAGAGGTGGAAAATTGACTGACTGACTGAATATATCTACCACAGAATCAAATGGATTTTCAAACATTGAATCAATCGGATTCTGTTCAGTTAAATAGAAATTGTCTAGTGTGCATGTAGGTGGATAGAGGGATAGAGTAGGTTAGAACGTATATGATATACTATGTATATTTATGTAGTATGTACAATGTACATACATATACATTGTGGATATATAGAGGAAATGTGAAAATAGAAAGAAAACAAATTATTCATATCCTAGAGAATTAATTTATCTAATGTCTTAATATGGATATAATAATTAAATTTAGATAATAAATAAATAAACATAAGTAAATATAAATGATACTCTTTATCAATAGTAATAAAATCCATAATTGATTATATTATATTGACTATGAAAATAGGGCACTCACTATACAACTTTTTCCTTTCCCATAGATGGTCACTTATAAATCTATCTATTGAAAAGACAGTTCAATCCCCTACTCCTCCTAAACGACTTATGCGATTTGGGCCATTCCAATGCCATTGGATTGCCCTCCCGCTAATCTAATCTATTAATATAGCGTTGAAATTCATTGCAAAACAATAAATACTTTTTGAGAAAAGTGAAAAAATAATTTTTTTCTTACTTTTTATTATTTTTGACGTCATTTGTGACGTCACATCCACTGCCTCTTCTATCTTATAATATTATTCAATCTTTTGCGTTTCCATTTCTTTGCGTGTGACGGCTCTCACACTGGTTCGCTAATATATAATTAATTTACTGATTAAATTAAAATATATTTTAAATAAGACCACAAAAAGAAAGGAATGTTTTATGTAATATACGGATTGAAACAAAATGGATGAAAACCTTTTACTACTTTCAACCAAATACTATGTACCACTCGGGGGTACAGGGGGCAGAGCCCCCGTATAGGTGTGAAGAGCAGCTAGTATCTCTTATATCACACATTTATTTTAATTAGATATTAAATAAATATATAAATCAGAGAATTTAGTAATCCTTCTTGTTATCTTAAATTAGAATCAATTATTGATTATAAGAAAATACCATATAAGTACTTATATAATAATTAATTTTCGATTAATTTATAAAGTATATCTTTATCTCCTACTTTAACACATCCACATGTATTTTTCTCCTTTTTCTAATTTAACATTGTATTATTAGTATTAGGTATTGGGTATTAAGAAGGTAGAGATTTTATATGAAAAAAAAAAATATAAAAAAAAGCCAATGGGCGACATCCAATTTCTGTCTCTTTCTCTATTACTACTACTACTACTACTACTAATAATAATAATAATAATAATAATAATAATAATCCTATTACTATTACGTTTATCTCTTATCAACACAACATTCTTGATTATTTTCCTGTTGAATCCATCAATCAATCGTCGTCTCACTCCTCCAAAGATATATGATCCCACCCACCCATTAATAATCCAAACCAACTACCCCTCCTTCACTCTACCCCCATTCCAAAATCTAACTAATGATCGGAACGTCAACAGGGATTTAAATTAACCCCTCCTCCATTTATCCATGAATATATATATATATATTATACACTCATCTCCAAATCACCTAATCCACCCCCTCCCTCCTTCCACACACAACATAACCAGCAAAGTCAAAATTAAAATAATTATAATTATCTAATTATTAGATTTAGTAATTTATTTATTTATTTTTATATAGAATTAATATAATAAGTTTATTAAATAAATTTATATAATTAATTGTTACAATTAAAAAAAAAATAAAAATTACTTTTCGTTCCATTTATTTATTATTTAATGTCTATAATTCTTTTTGAGTTGTTTTTGAAAAGATATTATTATTATTATCATTATTATTATTATTACTAAATGTAGAAAGTAAAAAGAAATTATTATTTATTTTGTTACCCTTTCTTCAGTCTTAATGCATAAAACTTTCAAACTTAATATACTTGAATAGAATAAAGAAAAAAAAGAAAAACATCGTCCTTTCAATTTATTTATTTCAATTCAATTGCTATTATTTTAATTAGCAATTATAGAAAATCAATCAATCCGAATAGAAATTTGTCGCTTGGTTTTCTGATGAAATCAGCAAGAAACTTTAACCACCATTAAATCTCATTAGTGTTGGTCCAATAAATGTTTTCTTTTTCTTTTTTCATTTTTCTCCTAACAAAATGCAACTCAAAATTGATGGTACAATCATAGAATTTCAAACTTGTTAGTTAAAACAATCACGTTTTGATTTCATATTTAATACTTAAACTTTCACTTGAACATTTCCTTTATCAACCACCAACCAATCCACACACACACAAATACACTCCCACACAATCCACCCCAATAAAACCAACTCCAATCTTCTTTCCTTATTGATTTCTTACCAATTATAATTAAAATTTATATTATTTCAAGTGAAATTAATTAAAAATGATATAAAATAATGAAATTTATTAATATTTAATTATTGAAATTTAACAAAAAATATTAAATATACATTGTATATATATATATATATATATATATACTAGCTGCCCCGAGCGCCTTCGGCGCTCTCCGCACCTAGACGGGGGCTCCGCCCCCTGTACCCCCCCCCCCGAGTAAAAGGTTTTCATCCATTTTGTTTCAATCAGTATATTACATAAAACATTCATCTCTTTTTGTGTTCTTATTTAAAATACATTTTAATTTAATCACTAAATTAATTATATATATTATTATTGTATATGTTATATCTATCTATCTATGTGACTCTAAGGAACTCGAAAGTTTTAGGCCGCAGCAACCACATTTCTCCAAATGTCCCTATCCTGAGCCCTTGTCCCATCTCTCTTACGTCCCTTCCTACAAGTCCTTGGTCTTCCAAGCGGACGTTTTCCAATCCAAAATCTTTTTCCTCTCCCATTCTAGCCGCGTCCCCTGCCTATCGCAGCTTTTTAAAATAAAAATACATAGAAATCATTATATTCGTTGGATTAAACAATGAAGATTAATCCAACAGACCGTGTTCATTGTTATTATCTCGCCAGAGATAGTATTGCGATCACGAAAATTTTCGATGTTGAGATTTTGATGTTTTTATACGCTTTGAAGGTTCCTGAATCATTTCCACTAAGGTTGAGAAAAATGTCTGTGTGTGTGTGTGTATGTAGACAAGATTACTCAAAAACGGTTTGAGCTAGAATCATGAAATTTGGTACATGGGCATTATTCAAAATTTGTAGTTTTCGATCAACTTTTGAAAAATGTAGCTCAACCGGAAGAGGGTCATTACTTTGATTTTTTTTGCTCTAAAGTGACCGTAAAAATAAAGATATATGTTTGATAGTTTTTCCCATGATAAAAAATTGTATAAAACTGCTATATATAGAATTTCAGCTTGAATGAATCGCTGAAAGTACCATAATTAATTTTTTAACCCTGCAAAGAGAAATGTAGCTCAACTGGAAGAGGGTCTTTACCTTCAACGTTTTGATTTTTTTTTCCTCTTAAGTGACCGTAAAAATAAAGATATAGATTTGATAGTTTTTCACATGATTAAAAATTGTATAAAACTGCTATATATAGAATTTCAGCTTGATTGAATCACTGAAAGTACCAGAATTAATTTTTTAACACTGCAAATCACACGCGCCAACACGTGACGTGGTGCCATCAATAAATAGTCAAAAATGTTAATAAATATTATCTATTAATTTTAATTTATAATTTATAATTAATTAAATTTAATTTAAATATAATATAAATATGTTATTTAATCCAATTCCAATTGCGAGATAGTTGAGTGGAGACACTCCAGCTAATTTATCTTCTTCTTCTATAATAATAAAAGCAAGTGTAATGTTTCTGTCTGTCTGCCTGTCTGTCTGTCTGTCTGACCGAGCTCTCCAGGCAAATCTATCGCACGCAGGGACCTGGTATTTTTTACACGGAAGCACAAAGGGGCTGGCCACCAGACCTCGAAGCCTGATTTTCGATTTTTTAATTAGAAAAATTTTAAAAAAATTATAAAGAATAATAATTAAAAATAGTTTAGTTACCATACTAGATCATAGAGGCGCTGGTGGCGATAATTTGGCGGTAATTTAAATTCTGAGCAATGTGCAGATAAAAATCTTTTTATAAATCTATTGATATTTACAATATCTCAATTGATCTTATTGGCCTTTTAAACTTTGAAAACATTCACATTACGGCTATAATTTAATACTATTAATTTTTAAGATTATGTGAGTAAATTATTTTAATTAAGAAAATTTGATCTCATAATTGAATTTTCACGTAAGATTTTAATATATAATATATTTTTTAATATTAATTTTATAGTAGTTTAGTGTTATGCTAATTTTATATTTTATTTTTATTTTGTTTACTTTGATTTTTTTTTAAATAAATTAATAACATTTAAAGTAGCATAAAAAAATTAATCGAGGCAGGAAAATTGATGGGGTTTGAAATTAATAGTGATAAGACAAAATAATTAGTATCAGAGAGAATAATATTTGCAAAGAATTTAAATCGAGGTTACAATCTGAAAATTATTATCAAAGGGGATCAAAATTATTAAATTATTAATTGTATTATATGGGTGGGAGGCATGGTCTATAACCCTGGGAGATGAGAATAGATTCAGAGTATTTGAGAATAGGATTCTTCCCAGCATTTATGGGCCAAAGAAAGATGAGGACACCGGGGAATAGCGGAGACTGCATAACAAGGAATTGCATGACCTCTATGCATCTCTAGATATAGGTCATAAAATAGAGAAGGCTGGGATCGGCAGGGCACATGGCTAGAATGGGAGAGGAAAAATATATTGGTGGGGAGTTCGATTGGAAAACGTCCGTTTGGAAGACCAATTGTGAACAGGGCGGACAATGTAGGAAGGAACGTGAGAGAGATGGGACAGGGTAGGAGTTAGATGGTTATAGCTCAGAATAGGGACACTCGGGGGGGTACAGGGGGCGGAGCCCCCGTCTAGATGTGAAGAGCGACGAAGGAGCTCTGAGCAGCTAGTATTATATATAATACAATAAGAGTACATTTATATACATATATTATATTTATACCAGAAAATTTTATATTTTGTTTTTTCTGTTTTCCATATATTACATACGTATATTTCCATATAAACTTATTAGAATTCAACACCTATATATATATATACATATATAAATATATGTATATATCGTTGTATATATCTTTTTTTTCTTCTTTCTTTTTTGAGGGTGTGGTGGATGACTGGGAGGATTAAAGGAGAGTAGATAGGCGTAAAAAATCAAATACAATTGAAATAAATCCTCCGATTTTTCAGAACGAATCCCTCCAGGTTGATTGAATGGAGAGAGATTTGATAGAAAATAACAAAAAAAAAAGAAAAAAAAAGAAAGAAACAGAGTGAGATCTTTTTTTTAAACTCATCCATTTCTTCTTGTATATTTTTTGTGATTTGAATTCTCTTTCTTAACCATCACCTCCTCCTCCTCTCACTCCTAAATTGTAGGTACTAATTATGGTACAGTAAGATAAAATAAAACGCTAATAAAATGGATTCCTATTAAAAATTCGATGAAAATATTATATTGTACAAAATAATTTAATGTATTTATTTCTATATTACAATGTTTTATTTAACTTGGTTGTCTGTATGGTTCAAATCTAGTAACTCAAATAAAGATTTCATTTTGTTAATTAATTAATTAATAAATATCATTTATAATCTCAAAGTATATTCAAATAAAACTTAAAACCTTAAAAATTTATTTACTAGAAAATTAAATATAAAATAAATAATTTTAAAAAAATAAGTTACAGTGTTTTATTTATAAATGAACTAAAAACTAGAAAATAATTTTTCACTTCAACAACAATGTTCTAGTTACTAAAGAGCCTAATTAAAAATGAATTAGTTCATTAATTTTCTAGGAATCTCTCAAATAAAACGCTTGTATTTAAATTCAAAATGGTGACAAAATTAAAAATTAAAATATATAAAATTTATAAATAAAACAATGTAACTTAATTTTTTTTTAATTATTTATTTTATTAAATATTTAAAATATTTGTATTCTAGTATTTATAATAATTAACTTATAAAATTACTAAGCAATAATGAGAAAATGAGAGAATTGTTATTCGATATGTGTACCCGCATTTATAACAACCCATTTTAGTTTTCTTTTTCTTTTTTAAGATTCTATTTGATAAAATACTGAACGGAATATAATGATAAAAAAATATTATATAATAAGTTACTGTTTGCTTTACGTATATGAAAATAGAAAAGAAAAAAAATATAAGAAAAAAGATCCAATCGATTTGTAATGTGGAAGACCATTTTTACCTTTTTGGACACAAGAATATAAAAATGACATAAGAGTATTGCCTCGTTCAGATTTTAATCGTTTTTTTATCGACGCTTAAAAAATGGCCAAGTAACCTCTTTAAACAAACCAATGAAGTGGATTCTTTTATATACACCTAAGTACTACGTTAATACGTACATATTTCAACTAAATATTCCTATTTATAATTAGCTGGAGTGTCTCCACTCTCGCAATTTGAATTGGATTAATTAACACTCATATATTATATTTAAATTAAATTTAATTAATTATAAATTATAAATCAAAAATAATAAATAATATTTATTAAACCAGCGCATGTTTGACTCTGTTGACGGCACCACGACACGTGTTGGCGCGTGAGATTTGCAGTGTTAAAAAATTAATGCTGGTACTTTCAGCGATTCAATCAAGCTGAAATTCTATATATAGCAGTTTTATACAATTTTTAATCATGTGAAAAATTATCTTTATTTTTAGGGTCACTTTAGAGGAAAAAAAATCAAAACGTTGTAGGTGATGACCCTACATTTCTCAAAAGTAGATAGAAAACTACAAATTTTGAATAATGCCCATGTACCAAATTTCATGATTCTAGCTCAAACCGTTTTTGCGTAATCTTGTCTACATACATACACCTATATACACACACACACACAGAAATTTTTCTCAACATTAGTGAAAATGATTCAGGAACCTTCAAAACGTATAAAAACATCAAAATCTCAACATCGAAAATTTTCGTGATCGCAATACTATCTCTGGCGAGATAGTAAAAACAACAATAATAATAATAATTAATCACCCTAAAGTACACATTATTAAAAATAAAAAAAAACCTAATAAATAAAATAATTATAAAATTTTAATTATCTCTATCATGAATAAATATTATGTTTAATTCCAACAGGTGGTTAATTAAATAAATTTTAAATAACGATTAAATTATAAAATAATTGGTTTAATTATTAACATACAATGAAACTTATTACAATAAATCAACGAGAAGAGTTTTATTTAATTATTATTTTTTTTCTTTTTTCATAAAATGATAAATATTTTTCCATTTTTTTTAAATAGTTATGAGTGTGTGTGAGTGTGTTAATTTGATTGATTTATTTCGATATTATTTAGAAATGGATTGGAGATTGGAGGAGTGATTGGATGGGAGAAGAGATGGATTTTTTTTTCGTTTAAAATAAAATTTGATTAAATGATTGCTCAGTTACCTTTTTTGTTGTTTTAATTTTAATGTTTTTTTTTATTTGTATTTGTTTTTAAAGGTATATATGGATATTATGTTTTTGTTCATTGTGTTTATGTGTGTATGTGTGTGTATTATATAGTATATATATATAAATATGTGTTTTGTCAATTATCCAAATCACCCAATCATTTCAAATTTTTGCTAATTTTACATCATAAATAAATAAATTATACATACCATGTTGAAATATATATATACTAGTATATATGATTATCTGTGTATTTTTAAATCTGATAAATGAAGTAAAAAAAAACAAAATACAAATAAAAATTATTATTTGATTTAAAAAGAAATAAAAAATGAATTAATCACTTAAACTTAATTATTTACTTTAATTAAATTAATATAACAAATTTAAAAGTTATTTGTATATATTAATTATATTATGTTGTTGTAATCTTAATTGGAAACATTTGGTGTAATGATAGATTCACATTACTAAAACAAAACAAAAGTCAATTTCATTAATATTAAAAATATATATATTTTCAACGAACTTTTATTTCGTTTATAAATTATTATATTTATAAATTAAATTATAAATTAAAATTAATAAATAGTATTTATTAAACCTGCGCGAGTTTGGCTCTTTGTTGAGGGCATCTGGTCACATGCTGGCGCGTGATTGTTAGTCAACGTGCTAAAAAATTAATTCCGGTACTTTTAGCGATTCAACCAAGCTGAAATTCTATATATAGCAGTTTTATGCAATTTTTAAACATATGAAAAACTATAAAAGATATACTGAGAGGAGTACGTGAATATATTTGATTTAATAGTGCTTATTGTGAATTTCTATATTGCTGTGAAATTTGTATTTATTTATCAAATATTAAATAATTTAACTTTGATATTTGATTTGTTACAATGTAATTTAAATTATTTATCAAACAATTTATAATAAATTTTTCAATTTTATTTGTGTTAAATGTTAAATAAAATTTATATTTATATTTATCAAATAATAAATACTATAACTTCATAAATTAAATAGTGTTAAGTGAAAAATAAAAATTAGTCAAGAATTGCTGGGTTTGTTTCGAATATTATGTGTACGGATACTCTGTGCTCGGATGGTATGTCGAGTTTGATATTCAAATAATTGCAGGGAATTCGGAAGGCCTGTGGGAGGGGGTGATCTTCGGTCATTTTTTTTTTGCGGCGCCATCTATTGGGCGCCTGAAGAGTCAACCTTTTTCCTGTAACGCCATCTGGTGTTCGAGTTACACCGGTCCCATTGAGGTGATACTGGGTTGATCTACCCGCAAGCCCAAAGAAAATAAGAACACAGTATGCCATCGAGTATGAGATCGATGTTGGGACTATCATTGGGCGACAGAATACCAAACAAGGAAATACCAAGTAGAACAAAGATTGCAGACGCAATAAATACAAATATAGCTTCACTCAAATGGAACTGGGCCGGCCATGTTTCCATCTAATTTCTTTTCAAAATTGAATTCATCTTTTTCCTATAACTGTAACGAGAAACTAATTGGTTGTAATATTGTATTGTATATACTCGTATATTATTTTATTGTCAATTGTGTATGTGAATAAATTAAATAATTTATTTCAATTATAAATTTTGTTAAAATTGATATTATCATATTAATATTTGACAATTTGATAATATTTCATATAAATAATATTGTCTTATATAAATGCGTATATTTTAATATAAAAAAAAGATAATATATATATTGTATACATTTTCTATGTGTCATTTAGAATTCAATTTCATTAAAATTTAATTTAAATTTATTCATTCATTTTCATTTTGATAATCATTTTTAATTAAAGAATATTATAATCTAATCCCATTTTCCTCTTCCCTTCACTTTTATACATTCATTTACACATATTTAATATATTTCGTATATCTACATATATACTCGTACTACATATATAGATAGATAGATAGATAGATTTGTAACTCTGTTTTTTTTAAATAGTAACATTTTCATTTCATTTTATTATTACAAACCATAAATAATCAAAAACTTGATTTTTCTTTTAGTTTTTCCTTATTTATTTTTTAATTTAAGCACTAAATAAATTCGCTCTACATACTTATACTAAATAATAATAGAAAAATGTCACTCTCTCTCTCTCTCTGTGTGTGTGTGTGTATGTATGTAGACAAGATTACGAAAAAACGGTTTGAGTTAGAATCATGAAATTTGTTATACGGGCATTATTCAAAATTCGATCCACTTTTGAGAAATATAGCTCAACCGGAAGAGGGTCATTACCTACAACGTTTTGACTATTTTTTCCTCTAAAGTGACCGTAAAAATAAAGATATAATTTTGATAGTTATTCACGTGATTAAAAATTGTATAAAACTGCTATATATAGAATTTCAGCTGGATTGAATGGCTGAAAGTACCAGAATTAATTTTTTAATACTGCAAATCTCACGCGCCAACACGTGACGTGGTGCCATCAACCAAGAGCCAAACATGCGCTGGTTTAATTAATATTATTTATTATTTATTAATTTATAATTTATAATTAATTAAATTTAATTTAAATAGCATAAAGGTATATGTTATTTAATCCAATTCATATTGCGAGATAGTGAGATAGTGGAGACACTCCAGCTAATTTTTTTTTTTTTTTTGAAATTGTCAATAAAATTTAAAAATATGTCAAAATTTTTAAATTTTATGCAATGTACAACCATTATCTATATATAGTATATAGATTTATTATATTATAAAGAGAGAGAGAGAGAGAGAAAAGGGAAAGAAATGAAAGAATTTCTACAATAGAGAAGGATTCTCAAAAAGAACAAAGCGATTTTAATATAAATTCTTACTTTGATTTCTATATCTATCTTTTGATATATATATATGTACTAACGAAAATACTATCTGTTTAAACTAATTAAATTTTTGTTTCTTTTTAAATATATATATATATATATTTGTATTTAAGCTTTAAATATTGTTTAATAATAACTAATATAAACAAAACAAAAATATAGGGATTTTTTTTTATCATTATAATAACATCATAACTTTATTAATAATTCTATGTACATATTTAATTATTTAAAGTTATTTTATTCAATTACATATATATGAATATTACATTGCATGTATTACATGTATAATATCTCTTTTTAATTCGTACCTTTAGTACTTACATTTACAAATAATAATTGAATAAATACTCGTAGTTGTTTGAATAACAACTAACACCTACAAGTTGTTTGTACATTACAATGTACAACACAGTAGTATAAGAGAAAGTGTGTGTGGGGGGGAGAGAGAGAGAGAGAGAGAGAATGTTTTCTATCAATAAGTAGATATATGTATAGTATGGCAGTGATTCATTGGATCAATCCCAATCTATTTCCTCCTCTGCCTTTGGTTTACACAAACAACCACGTTTTGTTCTTTACAAAGCCTTCCAATTCCTCCCCCTTCTTCTATTATCACCCTCCAATCATCCCCTTATGTGTTCCATCTACCCTCATGCCATTAAATAATAAACATGCAACATATATTGATGGATTCCCAATAACCAACTAAAATATTGAAAAATTATTAATATTTTTACAATATACAATAAAATGGAACACGATTTATGTAATAACCATAATAATATATCTTGCCTATGTATTTATCCATATAATATTATACGTGGATTATTTAATTGACAAACATTTGAACATTTAACAATCATTCGATTTACATACACATCTGACAATCTATCTAAATTTACATAAGATTGATAATTTCTATAATAAAAATAAATACTATAACTAATTAGCTGGAGTGTCTCCACTCGACTATCTCGCAATTTTAAATTTGATTAATTAACACATTTATTATATTTAAATTAAATTAAATTAATTATAAATTAAAATTAATAAATAGTATTTATTAAATCAGCGCATGTTTGGCTCTTGGTTGATGGCACCACGTCACATGTTGGCGCGTGAGATTTGCAGTATTAAAAAATTAATGCTGGTACTTTCAGCGATTCATTCAAGCTGAAATTCTATATATAGCAGTTTTATACAATTTTTAATCATGTGAAAAACTATCAAACCTATATCTATATTTTTACGGTCACTTTAGAGGAAAAAAAATCAAAACGTTGTAGATAATGACCCTATTCCGGTTGAGCTACATTTCTCAAAAGTGGATAGAAAACTACAAATTTTGAATAATGCCCGTATAACAAATTTCATAATTCTAGCTCAAACCGTTTTTGCGTAATCTTGTCTACATACATACACACACACACACACACGCACACACACTCACACACACACACTCACACACTCACACACACACACACACACACACACACACACACACTCACACTCACACACACACACACACACACACACAGACATTTTTCTCAACCTTAGTGGAAATGATTCAGGAACCTTCAAAGCGTATAAAAACATCAAAATCTCAACATCGAAAATTTTCGTGATCGCAATACTATCTCTGGCGAGATAATAACAATGAACACGGTCTGTTGGATTAATCTTCATTGTTTAATCCAACGAATATAATGATTTCTATGTATTTTTATTTTTATTTTTATTTTATATTTATTCGTTATACATTAATTATTATCCTCAATCTGATTTTAGCTTTATACTATATATCGATTATAAACTCATCAACAACATAATAACGATTATAAAACATAATTAATAGGTATAACACCATATTTGTTAAAACTTTAAATTATACTGATCAATTCATTATATTAGAATATAAAATTGAATGAATTATTTTGAATCATATTACATCATATTTAACATAAATTAACTCAATTAATACAAAAAAAAAACAAAAAACAAAATAATAGATGTTGTGATTATTTAAATATTTTATTTATAAGGGAATTTTGTAAATAAAACCACCTATTGATATTTGTTATTGAAAATTTATTCAAAAAAATACAAAAAATACACAACGTTTCGATTGCTACTTTTGCAATTGTTATCAAGCGACTGCACTGTCCGGGTTAGTCGTCAACTATAATTAACTATTAATTTACTATCAGTCGTCCCTTGTCACTGGACGCTCGGGCAGTGCAGCCGCTTGATAACGATTGCAGAACTAGCAATCGAAACGTTGTGTATTATTGTATTTTTTTTGGATAAATTTACAATAACAAATATCAATATGTTTACAAAATTCCCTTATAAATAAAAACAGCCACTAAAGCTTTAATAATTTAATAAATACTTTATTATTATTATTATTATTATAATTTGTTTGCACTTTCTCAGCATTGCTGCTGGAAAACTTTAACCTTTCCCTAAGATGGAGTGGAATTAGGCTCGGTTGATACGAAAAACAAGTTCTTCCTGACCCGTATAACGGATAGTTCGAATTTATTTGTTGAGGAACTTTGCCACAATGTGGCACGTCTGTAAGATAATTGCTCTTTGGCCTGTTCTTATTAAGATGTTTGGTTTTGAAAGTTCCTCGAAGGTGTTCATTATATTTTTGGAGACAACTCCTTCCTGTCACTATGGGGTAGATCTTAACCCTTTCTAGCTTCCAGATCTTTTTTATTTCCATTATTATTATTATTTTTACAAATTTGTCAGTAATTTTTTTTTTGCTGGATCCTATAGATGATAGGGGCTTAGGCTAGGTCTAAATGGAAAAGGAATTCACCTTGGCCCATTTGACTCTTCAGATATCAATCCATTCTTTAGCCTCTGTAATGAATTATCTTCGTATTGGTTTACACGGTAGAAGATTCTCATGACTTCAGTGTTCATCTCGTGCGTCCATTAAATACGTCGATTACGAGCTTCTCTGCGGACAGTCTTCTCTTTCAAAACTTGAGTAGACGAGCCCGAAGAAAAGGTGGCTTAAGTTTGATTCGCCCCTGTGAAATCCATTAAATTGGTTGTTGTTGGGCTAATTCTCAATCATTTTCTTTTATATAAAATCTAGAAATTTCAAAATTTCTTTTCAACCAATGTTTACTTTTCGGTTGTTTTATTATTATTATTATTATTTTTATTCAGAAATCGTCAACACACTCTCCAGTGTCAGTCAATTCTTATTTGAGAATTAGGCTCCCGTTTGCGATGGAGAGGAGAGGGAATTCACCCTAACCCACAACAACCTTTATATTTCTTTTATGACTTTAGGACTCTTTTCTAAGAATATAACAAGTTTGTAGAATAACTGCTTTCTGGATAATGATGGAAAGTTTATCCGATAGTCCTAATATGTACCTTTATATTATCTTTAAATTTCACTGGAGATATTCCTTCTACCGACATCACTATTGGAACTATCTTCACACTAGTCAGCTTCCACAGAGATTTCAGCTGCGTAGCAAGATTTTGGTATTTGTAGTATTTCTTGGTCTCGGTTTTTGAGACGTTGTGGGACAAAGGGCTGCCCACCTCTATTATTGTTGCCTTTTTCTCTTTTTTATCAATCAACAGAAGGTCAGGGCGATTATTATTATTATTATTTTCCTTCTCATCTCTTTTTTTGCATTTTTTAAACATTAAAAAGTTTTTTTTTAAATATATACCATATATGTAGATGTATAATCCTTCTTTTATTTATTACCGATGACGATAATTTATAACAGGATTTAAAGAATTTTTATTTTAATAATCGCTTTTTTATAATAATTATATCATAACTTTATTATTAATAGATAATTCATTCTTTTTTTTTACTCATAGACTGATGGTTGAAATTGGTGATATTTCAAAGATATTATATTAATTTTATTAATGATGATTGGAAAAGAATTACTTAATTATTAATATACCTACTACATATATATATATATATATAATTATAGATCTGTTTTCATTTTTTTATTTAACAAAATATTTTAAATATTAATTTTTCTTGGTTATAAAATCAATTAATTAATTATATTTTTTTTATAATAGTCTATTATTACGTTTATTGATATTTATTTTTATTTAATTGTCTATTTTTTAATTATGAATTGTTTGGATTGTAGTGTCCATTCCACCAATAGATGACGTTACATAAACTATAACACTTCTTCACATACATGTATATATATGTATGATAAAATGGAAATATAAATCAGAGTTTTTATTAGCAATAACACTTGTCTTTGCAACTCCGTTCTGCCTTAATATATCCCTTCCATCAACACAAGTGATAACTCCGAACAAAAAAATTTTTTAGTTGATGCCCGAGAGAATATCTCGGTGTACATCAGTTTCGACTAAGTCAAATCAATCCACTAAAAGTCCACCTTTCAGCTATAAGGAGTAGGCAGATTGAGGACTTATAGTTATACCCTCCCAACCCGTTTGCCAACACCAAAATGCTGACAAACGGAGAAGATACGCACAAAATCAATATAGTATCAGTAAAAATCCTGGAAATCTGGAAAATATAAACCTAAATACTCGTTTGTCCAATTCTATGAAAACGCAGGCATAATAACTCAAAAAACAAAATTTAACTACCTTGTCGGAGCACCCGAATCCGAGGTCGTCGAAATGGCCTGCATATCCATACACACAATTAAAGAACCGTCTTATCAAGAAATTCGCAGATTTAGAAACGTTCCGGGTTAACCAGTTAATGACTTCAATTGAACTTGGCTTCTCCAAACCAACTCAGATGCTTCGAAACATGCGCAGTTTGGTCGGAACATAAGTAGAAGATATACTAGTTGGCTAAAGGCTATTTTCTTGTCTTCCCGAAACCATCAGACAAATTTTGGCCACCTCAAAATGTGATCTGGACACACAGCACTTTCTAACTATTAAATCAATTTCGATTTTTGTCATTCAATCTAACGCTCAAAGTATCACCTTACTAATAAGCATTGAGTGGTTGCGATAGAATCTCTATTTTCGGAGTAATTTGAATTTGAATTCGTCCTTAGGAAAAATGGTTGCCAACTAGTAAAATTAAAGAAACATTAATAAATAATATACGTTAGAATAGATAATAGATTATTGTTAAACTAACAAATTCGAATAACCGAAACTTTATTATATTATTTTGATTGATTAATATTAGATATAGACTTTGGATATATTATTCAAATGTTAAATAATTTATCAAATTCAATTGATTATTTTGGGTCCAAGATGTTTGACACAGAAGTATAGGTTAAAGGGGTGGGGGTAGGTTTCAAAGTAAAAAAATTGTTCACTTTTTATTCTCATATCTCTCTCAATCTTTCTTCTTTTTCCTCCTTATTAAATATTTTCACCTCCATACCTCCATATTCTCTCATCCATACACCTATTTTCCCCTTCCCTATTCCTCATACCTTTTAATTCTCATTCTTTATACTTTTTTTTTATTACCTAATTTCAATTTAGTATTATATTTTATGGTCCGTCGGGCTCTAAATAAGATAAAAGATAATGCTTTATAATTTATAGACCAGTGTTCGTTCACCCTCTCTCTCTCACACTATCGTCTCTCTTTTTAAATATATATATATATATATATATATATATATATATATGTGTGTGTGTATGTATGTAAAGAATAGGAAAAGTATGACGTGGTGGGGTTAAAGGCAAAGATTAAAGATCAATATCTCACTCTTTCACTTTTTACTACACACACACAATCATTCAGCCTAGATATATAGCCTATAGACAAGTAGAATATTGTTGTATATATGCAACAATCATTCAATAATTATCAAAATATTAATTTTTTTTTTTCAATTATAGATGATTTAATTTAATTTTATAATTTACTTAATTAATTCATCTGTGTTGATAAATTTCATTGAATTGTATTTATTAATTGTGAAAATAAATGCAACTTTTTATAATTTAAAAAAAATTATTTTTATTATTATTTTATTTAATGAAACTTATTTAATTATTACCGACCGACGATAGGAATGGAGGTATTGTTTTCACACCAAAAAAGTATTTTTAACATGATGTCTGTACGCCTGTCCATCCGTCCGTATAGATGTGTACAGCCCGAACGGCTCAACGGATTTTGATGAAATTTGGTGTATTTACTTAATGCATCAATATGATGAATTGATCAACTTTTGGTGTATATCCAGAAACCGGAAGTGGTAGTTTACAAAGTATTAATTTTATATTCATTGTCCCAAAATATAGTAGTAATTAATAATTGAGTAATTAAACTAAAAATATAAAATGAAATATTAATGTAAAATGATCATCATAATAAAAATACTTTTTTATTTATTATTTTATTCGATACAGAATTAAATGACATGTTGATTTGGAATTGTTTTATTTTTAATCATTTTTCTCTGATTTATATTTAACACCGGAACTAAATTTTTTTTTTATTTTTCTTATTTTTATATGCAAGGCGTAACGTAAAAATCTCTAAGAACGGTGCAAACTTTCCACGTGGAGATGAGGTTGCCAATTTTTTTTTTCTTTTTTTTTTTTCTTAAATCTTGTTGAGTCTTCTCATTCGTCTTTTAACTCTCCCCCCCCCCTCCCCGCCTCCCTTCATTCTCACATACACTTCAACTCCCATCACGACTACCTTTCTTGACGACACCAACCACACCAACCAACACCACACAACTAACGAACTATCAATGATACACCCATTACACTCCAATCTTTTCTCTCTCTCTTTTCTTCAACTAAATTGTGAATGTAACTGTGTATCTATCTAGTAATCCTCATCCCTTCTTACATTTCCGATTCGTTTTCCCGGGCACTTGCAGTTTGTTGCCCGGGATACCAACCAACCAACCAACCAACCAACCAAAACTTTTTTAATATATCAAACTTTTCCTATTTTAAATACCCACCCTTGTATACAGGAATTTATTTAGAAATTATTATTACTATTACAAATACTATTTATAATAAATCTTATAAATATCTAAAACACATACAAAATAAAATAAAATGATAATTAAAAATTGAAAAAAAATGTAATTTTTATCAATTTCAAACTTGATAATAGATTAATTTTATATTGTTTATCTATTCTTACATTCTATTAATCCTTTTTGTTTATTAATTATAAATAAAAAATAAGTATTAATTAATCGATAGTCGATTAAATTTATAGATGTCTGTATGTAAAAGGTTTTCATCCATTTTGTTTCAATCAGTATATTACATAAAACATTCATTTTTTTGTGTTCTTGTATATATGTTCTATCTATCTGTCTACCTCTGGGCTCTGGCTCTATGTTATTTGAGAGTTCTTGGCCGCAACTACTACATTTCTCCAAGAGTCCCTAACCATCAAACTCCTACCCTGTCCCATCTCTCTCACGTCTCTTCCTACATTGTCCAGCCACAGCGTCGTTGGTCTTCCAGACGGACGTTTACCAATCGGTCTCCCCACCCATATCTTTTTAGCCATTCTTTCCTCTCTCATTCTAGCCACATGACTTGCCTATCGATGCCTACTTATACTATTTTATAAACCTAACTATTTCTGAAGATGGATAGGGGTCATGCAATTCTTCGTTATGCAGTCTCCGCCATTCTCCGATGTCCTCATCTTTCTTTGGCCCATAAATGCTGGGAAGAATCCTATTCTCAAATACTCTGAATCTATTCTCATCTCCCAGGGTCATAGACCATGTAATACACCCATATAATACACCAGGCAAAATAATTGTTTTTTATATTTTAATTTTGTGATCCCCTTTGATAATAATTTTCATGAGATACTCCATGATAACAGGTGTTTCCCGTTGCAACCTCGATTTAAATTCTTTTCAAATATTATTATCCTTCGTGATTACTTTAAATTTTCCTACATATTCAAATTCTACATTTTGTATATTAAGACTTTGTATGTTAGTACTGTCCCTCTCTGTTACTTAATATTTTGTCTTATCACTATTAATTTCAAACCCCATCTCTTTTCATCCCTCGATTAATTTTTTTACTCGTTTATCTGGCAATTTGAATTCGATTAATTAGTACATATAATATAATATAATTATAATTTGTAAATTCATGCCTATTAATAATTTTCCTAATGGTCTTATGTTAATGATAAACATAAACATTTATGATCTTTTACTGAAAAAGAATAAAATAACTTTATTAATATTATTCCGGGTTGAGAAAAGTCTCCTTAAAAGTATAAATTTTTTAATAAAAACCATGTTGTTTCTTTTGGATTTATTGTATATCATATTAAATATATATAAAATTAAACAAAAATATCAATTAAACAGAAATCATTTTTTAAAATAATCTAAATTATTAATTATTAATTAATTAATGAAATGACAACCAACTTTATTATTGAATTAATAATAGAAAATAATTAGGCCTACCATAGATAACCCTCTACACAAATAGTTATAATATAAAAAAATGATGAAATTCAATGATCATTAAAATAAGAGAGAAAATCATTTAAAAAATGAGAATAAGAATCTAAGATCTAGAATCGGTGAGCGAGAAGTGACGATAAGAAAATAAAAAGTTAATAAAAACAAATGGAAGGATTGAATTCGAGGTGAAGGGCAATACACACAACCATCATGGCGGCAGGCTTCACCATCCGTCCATCTGTCCAAATTCAATAATTAATATTTAATTAAGCAAATATCGAAGAATTATAGAAAGGTAGTAAAAATGAATCTACATTTCATAGCGAGTAATTTGGTATGCATTTTATCTATTGTTATCAAGAAAAATATTAATTGAAAGTGAACTAACGACACTAACTAAAAATATATTATAAAATGTTTGGTTTAATTACAGAAAAATCCGTTTTATTTAGATTCTGGCGAAAATTATGTTCAATCTTATGGTATAATTAGTTTTTTAAGAAACTTTGCCAAAAGGGTGTTAAATTCAAATATATATAGGAGACCCTTAAGAGTCTCCTATAATGATTGAAGATTAATAATTTTTTTCTTTCTAATAAATCTATACCAGGTATTCATTCACCTTCATCCAAATAAAATTGATTTTTTGGATCAGGGAGGGGGCAAGTAAGGAAAGGAGTCCAAAGGAAAAAGGACATGATTCTTCCACATAAGAGGAGGGTGGAAAAAAAATCATGAAGCTCACATGAGGGCAGGGACGCCACTCCCTGAGGTAGAATTCATTTCCACTGGGATTATAGAAAAGATTCTACCCGTTACCCAACATTTTTATATTCTACAATTATATATATATATATATATTGTCGTATATAAAATATAAGGGGGTTGGTATTTTATAAGAAAATTTGGGTTTAAAAATAAGTTTAATTTATGGGTAGCACTCTGGATTGAATTATGAATCAAACAAGGGGTTATTGAATCCGCGTAGGTTGATCTGGGAAATTATAAGATTGAATAGGTTCAATTAAAAATACTTATTTATATTACAACTAAAATTATTTATTTACTAAGAATAGACTATATTATTTGATACAATTGATATTAAGAAATTAATTAGAAATTAAACAACTTTAATAGTACCGTAAATATTAATAGGAGTATAAATTTAATAGAATTGAGTTCATCGAATAATTGCAATTATTTATATAGATAATAGTCGACTACTTAGCTGTGTTATTCAAATTAATTATCACTGTTCCGGGAACACTGGGACTTCAAGTAAGATGATTCTTGGATATTTTCCTTAAGGTATCATGTCGTCATATCAGGGCAGGCAGCTTCCTCGCACACTGTGGATGATCCTTGTATTTTGTTCTTACTTCGTCAGATGAAGTCTCTTCCCTGGCTCTCTATCCAAGAATGCCCAAAAAATGTCTCTCCACGTAAAGGGTCATTCTCCCCTCCTATGCCACTTGGCAAAATAGTCCACCCCTCTCTCCATTTTGGGGTAACGGAAAAGATCTCTGGGGTTTTTCCTTGGGTGCCCCTTTTTTAAAACAATAACTTTTAGAAAGCTCTCTTTTATACACTTTGCCATGTGTTCACACAACTTTCTAAAATTCTGTATCTTAATGTATGTATACAAAAAAAAATGCATCCTTATATTTATATATTACAATATATATACTCCTATATTAATCATTCTTTTTAATTTTTATGAAATTTTATCATTGTCTAAATACAGAGTGTTTTTTTTAATTTTAACATTTATATAATTATATATATATATATATATATATATATATATATATAACAAAATAAAATTCACTCTCCAATTTGATTTTTTTTTTTAATGATTTAATCGATCAAATCTCATTCTTATATTTCAACTACACTTTAAATCAGAGGTGGCCAACCCAAATGATCTTGCGGGCCACTTTGGAAATGCATCATAACTTCGCGGGCCGCATATAAAATTATACATACCCATATTAGATTTAGACCCATTATAGATATTGTTTGGTGTGACAAATTGAAAAATAATGAATTTTTATTATGTTTACTATTATTTTTACATATAAACATATATAATATAATAATAATGATACTGAATGCACATTGTAAAAAATATATAATACTAAAAATAAAAAAATTGAAACAAAGAAGTGTGATGAATCTCGCGGGCCGCAAAAATGTTGACGGCGGGCCGCGTGTTGGCCACCCCAGCTTTAAATATTATATTGAAAATAATTATTAATTAAATCTAATCAATAAATTGATATTTTATATTCTTTTTTCTACAATTGAAAATATTATTATTTTAATTATTATAATTTTAATTAATTTAATAACAAAAAACAAAACAGAAACAAACTATAATTAATTAATTTCCAACATTAAATATATATCTTATCTTCTTATGAGAGTAAAAATTGTTTCTCTGTTTCATTGTTCTCAAAAACCGCTCTAACAATTTTTTTGAAATTCACACCAGAGATAGTATTTATAAAGAAAAATTGAGTTTTATTGATCACATCTCACGAAAACTACATCTTTATTAGTTTTTTTCTTCTAAATTTAAATGTATATATGTGACGTCACAGCTACCGCCTGTGAGATATATATATCTATTCTTAAAATAAAATTAAAAATATTTATATTATATTCATATATTTAATTTTTTTTTTATTTCATTAATAGTTTTACATTTAAATTATTTGAAATTGTTTCACACAACGTTTAAAAGAAGATTTATCTTTATATTCGATTCGATATATAGTAGGAGAATTAAATGACGTTATCAATTTATTATACTCCGGTAAATATTATAAAATATTATTTATTATACTATACTAATAAGCTGTTCAGTATATTAGATAAAACATTTATTTGTTTTTGTGTTCTTATTAAAATATATTTTAATTTAATCAGTAAATTAATTATATATATTATTATTGTAAATGTTATATCTATCTATATTATATATAATGTGTCCCTTCATACATTTTGAATTCACCCATAATATAATATCTTATATACTTACTTGAAAATAATTTAAAAAGTTTTAAAAGTTTTTTTTTAATATTTTATGAATTCAAATCGTTAATTGAAAATGAAAATCCAATTATGAGATCAATTATTCATATAATTTTATTTCATTTAAATAAATATCTATTTTTATTTTCATTCAAAGAATATGTATATTTGTTTATGTTAGGAAAACATATCAAAAAAGAGAATTTACATTTTGTATGAAGGGACACAAATAATAATAATAATAATATATAATTAATTTACTGATTAAATTAAAAAATTGTAAAATTTTAAAGTATATAAAAATAAATTGTATAAATTGGTTAAAGGGTCGAGTGATAGTTCGGTGTCACAGGTATATATTTTATATCAACACGCCTACTTTTCTGTTTGTATATTATTATTTGAATGGCGATTCGGTGAATGGTTAATGGTTAATTAACGATCATATAACATCATCGACTGGGCCGCTACCATAAGGAGTGAAAATAGTGTCGAATAGAAATAGACGATATTACTTGGATTAATCTTATTATACTAGCTAAAATTGTTTGTTTTATATTAAATTATTTATTAAAAAGAATTGTATATCAATATTTTTCAAAGGGTAGAGCGAATGCTCGGTGTCCCAGGTATTAATATTACCAGCCAAATCCAATAATAATGAATCATTTTTTTAAATTAAGTACCAGTACTTTTAACCAAATACGATGTACCACTCGGCGCTCTTCACAGCTGGTAATATTTATTGTTAATATACATATTATATAATATGACAAAAAAAAATTCAATTTAAATTAAAATTTAAAATTACCATATTATTATTATTATGTATTACAATGTATTAGTATATAATTAATCAAAATAATAAATAATATTTTTATTGTTAAATATTACTAAATATGATTAATATTTTATTGTATGGTTATTATTATTTACTTAGATATTTATTCATGATTTTGATTATTGTTATTGTTATTGTTATTATTATTATTATTATTATTATTAGTTCTGATAATGTGTAAGTAAACGTTATTGAATTATTAAATTGACCAATTTTGCAAATTGATTGATAAACGTATTATAGGTCACACACAACGGGTGAGGGGGTGAGGTGAGTTACAAGTAAATCACACGCCTTAACTATTCTCTCATTAAATAAGAATCACCCCTTAATTCATATCCGCCTCCACACAATCAGCCCCTTTAAATGGAATTCTAGTTAATAATTTAAATGTATTTAAATAATAAAATTTTAATAGAATAAAGAGGGGGTGGTATTAGAGATGGGGGGAAGGATTTGAAGGGGAGATGTATAAAGGAGAATTAATTGGTCAAATTGTATCAATGCTATGTTTGTTTGTTTGTTTGTTTGTTTGTTTGGCTGGTTATGAATTATAATTGACAAACAGAGCCATTACGTTAATTTAGATCAGGTAATTCATCAAATTTCTGATTCATACACCCCTTCAAATCTCTACCCTCTTACCCCACACCCACCCTACTCACAAGATGATTATTATTTTTAATTTTTTTTTTTTTTCTTCTAAATATTTGTTAAATATTTAATATGTGGTAAGAATAGAGAGAGATATTGATATTGTTCTCATTTTCATATATCATAGGTATATTAGATATTATATGTACATATCTTTCATTACAATTCACCCATTTCCACTTTCTCCTTTCTTTCTATCTCTCTCTCTCTCTCTCACTCTGCTAAACAGCAAACCAAAAGTTTGTTTTTTTTTTGCATTTTTATATAGAAATAATAATAATAATAATAATAGTCGAATATCCTCTATTGTTTTTTTCTTCAAGAGGGTGAAAAACAACAAGCTATTCCAACTTCAAACAGCCTAGTTTAGGTATCTCTATAAATTCAATTAAAAGTATTTCAATACAATTTTTATAAATATTAGATAAATAAGTTGACCTGTGGCCGGGCGCAGAACCGACCGATGGTTTGAAGTAAATTAATTTCCAACTACAGAAACAATTTCAAATAATTTAAATGTATCTATTAATGCAATAAAAAACAGATAGGCATAGAACATAAATATTTTTAATTTTATTTTATTTATAATATATAAGTAGGAGCTGGCTGGCTGTGACGTCATGAAGGGCTGGGTGACGTCATATAATTTTAAATTAAGAAAAAACGAATGAAGATGATTTTCCCGAGGATAAAACCAATACAAAGTGCATGATTGGAGTGGAGATATGTAAAAGAAATCTCCTCACGTGATATTTGGTGTGAAAATAACCCTTCCCTTCCTTCGTCGATCGCTAATATTACCACTTCCGGTTTCCGGATATACCTCAAAAGTTGAATCATTCATTAAGTAAATACACCAAATTTCATTAAAATCCGTTGACCCGTTCAAGCTGTAGACATCTATACGGACACACAACGGGCGGACAGACGGACAGACATCATGCTAAAAATACTTTTTTCTGTTAACAAAATTTAAATAATATTTTATTTATTTTTAATTATTTATATTTCTTATATGTACTATCATCATATTCTATTAAACTTATTTTATTTTAATGATTTAAAAAAACAAAAATTATTATTATTCAAGCTATTAATATAAAAAATGATTCAAATAATTAATATAATATAAGATAACCTTGTTTGTTTTTATTTTTTCATTTTTATTTCAATCAATTTGTTTGTCTCGATACGATATTATATTTTTAATCATTTAAAATTGATTAAACTTGAAACTGGAGGGATGGTTGATTGAAAAAAAAAAATTGTATTTAAAGGGAAAAGGGAGTGAAAAAAGTGAGTGGAAAGGGGGTATGCCCTGTGCTTTAGGCTCTGTTATCGGATGTATAAGCGGATATGATTGTAATGTATTATTAATATTGGAATATTAAAATATTCATCGTGGAATGACGTTAAAAGGAGAAGAGTATACTCTCTCTCTCTCTATCCGTGTGTGTGTGTGTGTGTGTATCTTTATCTCTCACTCACTCTTTAACATTTAAATATCTCATTGAAATTCACTCTTTGAGATTTTCTCTCTTTCTCATTCTTTCGTTCTTTTTTTTTTTTTTTTTTTTTTTCTAAAGAGTGATTATAATCTGATTGATGTTTAATCACTGTTTACTCTTCCTCCTATTCACACAAATATTTATCTCTTTCTTTCACACCCATTATACACCCCATTATATAGGTATATTCATCATCTTTTCATCTATTACTTTAAAATAATATTGAAAAATATAAATATAAAAAAAATTTTATAAAATAACGTTTTTCCAATGGACTATAAAAAGAATAAAATAATTTTTCTATAACCCTGACAAAGTTTATGGATGAATTGCTTCATGTTCAACGAAAAACGTTGGCCGAATAAAATTTATTTTATAAAATTTTTTGATATTTATATTATTTTATTCTTTTTAGTGCAATTTTAATATGATAAATGTATTTAATATAACAAGAGAAATAGAAAAGATGAAGTTATAAGAAAATTTAAAAATTGTATAAAACAAAAAAATATATTAATCTTCCAAAATTGATTTTTGCATTTATGTTAAGAAAAAGTTACTATTAAATAATAATTATTATATTATATTTATAAATAAATAATCTTTATTAATATGAGATTTTATAAATGTATATTTATATATATATATATATATAATACATATACATTAATATATATATAAATGTCTATTTTATAAATATATATATATATAAATATACATTTATAGCTTCTGTTAACCTTAGTATATATAGTTTAGGATAGAGGGCTTATTAAGTATTTATTAAGTATTAATGTAAGATAAGCAGTTAGTTTAATTTTGATTGTGTATATAATATTCTTTTAGAATTAATAAAATCACAACAAAACCGAAGAAACCTTTCTCTCATTGAAAGCCACCTTAGGCCCGATTCACACACAAGTGGCGTATAGCACTGGCGTGGTTCTGGCGTGGAACAGGTTTGTAATGTAATTGCATTAGCTTATGACTCAATACCCACAGATATGGCGTGTTGGAGGCGTGGAAAATGGCACGAAGACCACTCCGCTCCGACTCCACCGGTGGCTCGTAGGGACTGGCACGCCACTTCTAGACCATTTGGAGTGGTCTTCGTGCCATTTTCCACGCCTCCAACACGCCATACGCCATATCTGTGGGTATTGAGTCATAAGCTAATGCAATTACATTAACAAACCTGTTCCACGCCAGAACCACGCCAGTGGCGTATGGCACTGGCGTGGTTCTGATCAGCTAGTAAAATATATATATAAAGATATATATATGAAAGAAAAAATTATAAAAATTATATAAAAATAAATTGACATTAAATAAATAAATCAAAATCAGAGAGAGGCGTTAACAATGATGATAACACAAAAAACACGTTTTTAAAATTAAATGCTGGCAAAATATAAAATTTGATTAAAAAGTTGAAATGAATAATGAAATGGTCTAGAAGTGGCGTGCCAGTCCTACGAGCCACCGGTGGCGTCGGAGTGGAGTGGTCTTCGTGCCATTTTCCACGCCTCCAACACGCCATATCTGTGTGTATTGAGTCATAAGCTAACGCAATTACATTAACAAACCTGTTCCACGCCAGAACCACGCCAGTGCCATACGCCACTTGTGTGTGAATCGGGCCTTACATATATATATTGTCTTCATACAAAAGGTTATTCTATTGTTTTGTTTCTTTTCTATCGGGGACACATATACAATGTATAAAAAAAAGATATTTTCTCTATGCCATTTGAGGGGAAGAAACCCCTCCTCATTGGCGATACAACTGATTTATAAGAATTCATCATTAATTTTAATGATATGAAATATTTTTAAATACGTTCAAAATGAAAATCTATCCTGAAATCAATATTTATGTTTCAAAATCGGTTGAAAAAAAATTAATCGAAGCAATATTAAAGAAGTTAGTTATTAAAAGTAATTAATCGCTAATTAATTACAATTAATTAATTATATTCAAATATATTTCTTCTATACATTCTAGAGATCCATTGAAATATCTATAAAAATTTTCAAATGTCTATCTCAATAAAAAGTCGATGAAAAATCGATTTCAATTTGTCAAAAGAGCGAACAGACAGACAAAGAGACTTACGCCAAGTGAAGTTAAAACGTTCTAAAAACAATATTATAGATATATATATATATGTATATTTAAACCATTATTAAATCATTGTTGTGTTGTATTATATTATTATAGATATAAATAATATTTCAATTTTGAATTCCTTCTTGAGTTTTATTTAAAACACATTTATTTATTATTATTTTTTTTAAAAAATAAATATTCAAATTAATCGCCATAATTCATATTTTCTATTCATATCGTTTTATAAAAGATTTTTTTTTTCTTTTGGTTGCCCTTACAAGAATGACAATTATAGAAGAAGAGAAATATATATATTTTGTAGTTTAAGGGATGATAAAATAAATGATGCTATAATTTACTATTATATATAAGATATATAAAGAGAGAGAGAGAGAGAGAGTGTGTGTGTGTATGCTTTGAACAAAAAGAAATAAATGTGTTAAGATATGATAGTAATTTATAGGTTATATTATATCAACATGAAAGTGAAGATAGGAATACTATATGTATATGTATATTCTTATGAATAGGAAGTTTAGGGTTGGAGAAGGTTGGTCACACTGAAAAGGGGTTAAAGTTTCACTGTTTGGAGGTTCAGTGGGGTCATTTATCGAAATTGACTCTCGTTGGTGGTAGGGTTAATAGTGAGCGACCCTTAACTTTCCTTTATTCTCTACCAACACCTACCCTACTTAACTGTCATCCCCTCTCCTCTCTCTTTCTCTAATTCTAATTCTCCCCACCACTATTTCTCATTCGATCCTTTCCGGAATGCTATTATAATTGAGCTAATAGAATTACAAGTGGAGAAAGTCAAACTAATTGAGCCTCCCTCTCGCCCGGAACAAGAAGTGAATTATTATTAAGAACACACACAAACACATAATTATAACCAATTACAAAGGAACTCAGTCAAAAACAACAACAATAAAAGAATTGCTGTCTGTAAATGCCTATCAAATGTATTATCATTCGGTTTGTTGTTTGTGATTAAACAAAATTGTATATTATTTTCTATTATTTTGACAAACTTAAGTTAATTGAATAAAATTATTAACAACAACTACAATATAATAATAAACAAAAATTCAATAATTTTTATTAACTTGACGAGACTAGTACAATAGAATTTTCGTCTAATATTATAAATAAAATTTAAATCAATTAATATTAATTACTTACTTTTATTATATTAAAATATTATATTTATTAATATTTAATTTTTATTATTATTTTAATACGGCTTTAAATATAATATAATTTAAAATAAAATTTGATTTTATTTATCAATATAGACTTACTTCTTCAAGAATAATTTAAATATGACTTGATAATAAACGTTTATTTTGGCAGTTATCTTCTCATTGGAGGTAAATTCCTATGGGATAAGATAGATTATTGCTGGGTGCCAAATCTGGAGAATAGGGTTTGTGCTGTAGGACGTAAACAACATTCTCATAAGAGATATATTAAATTATTATCTATATATCTGTGTTTAATTGAATAGTTCTTTATCAAATTTCAAATTAATAAAATAAAAGGAGGTAGAATTATTATTGGAAAATACTATTCAACTTTTTATATTATATTATTCAAAATTTTACCTTATCTTTTATTTTTAATTTCCATTTTTTTTTAAATTTAATTAAATAATGATTAAGTTTAAATAATTTAGAAATGAACAAAAATATAATTCAAAATAAAAATTAAATATAACAAAGAAAATTAATATAATTATTAATATATAGTAGTATTTTCTTATAAACAAATAAGAGGAATAATAACAGAGTAAAGTAAGAAGTTGTGCCATATTTCATTTTTAACTTAATTATAGCAAGATATAAATTTCTCAAGACTTGACTTGACTCTTCTTTTCTATTTTTTTTTTTTTTTTTTTTTTTTTATTTTTTTATTTAAGTTGGTTAGGGTGTCTGTCTGGCGGCTGTTGCTATCTTCGCACACTTTGTTATTTATTTCTTAAAGACAGGCCATTAGCTAGAGATTCTTTTCACTTAACCGTTTTTTTTCTATGTTCTATATAAACAATAACAACAACAATAACAACAGGAGTGTTAGATTAATAATACTACTAATAATAATATATTTAAATAAAAATTGATATTAATTAAAAAAATTTCAAAAAATTTATAAATAAATTTTAGGATATACCATGATATATTATTCTATAGTATACTTGTATAATATTTAAGTATTGGTATAAGAAAATAACGTCACAACATTATTAATCATTTTAAATTTTTAATAAATAAAATTCAATAAATTTAATAATTTATTATTGATATTTTAACAAATGAGTATCTTATCTTCAATAATAAATATATAATTAATTTACTGATTAAATTAAAATATATTTAAAATAAGAACACAAAATATTATAATATATTGATTGAAATAAAATGAATGCAAATCATTTGCATAAAGACTTTCAATTAAATCCTAATATATATCACTTCGGGGGTACAGGGGGCAGATCATTCTGTAGGTATAAATGATTTGATTCAATTGATTCTTTTCTCATAAATATAATTTTAGTAAAGTATTTTCTAAATTGATCTAATAATAATAATTAAATGACATAATATAGAAATTCACTCTTCAATATGCCTGCCCATAATAATAACACTAATAATAATACCTAATACAGTACGATTATGGTAGTTAAATATATAAATTATTATTAGTATCATTTATTTACAAAATGATAGGGACTTATCCATTTAATGACATAAGATTTATGAAAATGATAATTATTTGATATATATTCAGGTATAAAATAATTAATAAGGAGAGTAATCAACGTCAAAGATGTTTCACTTCTCCACCCCCACCCCACCCTCTTCCCTCTACCAACATCGAACCACCCTACTAGTATTATTTTATGTCGGAATCAATTTACATAAATCTAATAAAAGTGTATTATTATATGATAATAACAAATAATAATTAGATATTTCAAACAATATATAAAATATATATACTATATTCTTTAATATGTATATTCTATCAATTAATTATTAATTAAATATATTCTTTATTTATTTTTATTTTTTAAATTATTGATTATTAATTAAATTAATTAATTAATTTAATGTATTATTATTATAATAATAATTTTGGGTATATTTATTTTAAAATTATTATTATTATACTATATTGTTATTATTTTTTAAATATATTTCTTTCTTTTCTTTTCTTTTTTTTTACTTTTCTTTTAAGAAATGTTCTTTTCTTTGAATCATTTGAGTGGAAAAAATTCAATAAATTAATCTTTATTTTTTTCCTACAATATATAAGTAAAATATAGATAATATTTTATACAACAGGTAAAAAATGAGTTTAATTTATATATATATATATATATCGTTTATATAAAATGATTGATCATTATGATAGATTCTCTAAAAAAAACAAAACAATAACCTTATTGGTTAGTAAACGTATATTTAATTGCCTATAATAGTAAAAATAAACTTATTATAAAATATCTTAATATCTGATAAGTTAAAAAAAAATGTACAATATAATATTTAATCAAGTACAACGATCAATATTTATTTATTTTGTAGATATTAAATTATTAAAGCTTTGGTGGCTGTTTTTATTTATAAGGCAATTTTGTAAATAAAACCACATATTGATATTTTTTATTTTAAATTTATTCAAAAAAATGCACAACGTTTCGATTGCTACTTCTGACGCTCGGTCAGTGCAGTCGCTTGATAACGATTGCAGAAGTAGCAATCGAAACTTTGTGCATTTTTTTGAATAAATTTAAAATAAAAAATATCAATATGTGGTTTTATTTACAAAATTGCCTTATATTTATTTATTTTATTTTAAGTCTTAAATTTCATTTCTTTGTATACATTTTTGTAAATTTGATCAATAATTGCTAATATATTTAAATAAATTAAACTTTGAAAATACATTATTAGAATTTCAATTTATCCACTTTTTTTCTAATGGGCTTAAACAAATTAAACAAAGTTTAATAAAAAGAAATAAAATAAAATGTCACAATTATCTACTTTTGCATTTACATACTTTATTTATAATCATTGTATAATGTTTTTACGTTATTTCTATAAAAGTTAGACGAATTTTAAATATTTTTTTTTTTTTAAATTTCAAATATTTTCTAATGTAAGGTATATAACAAATATAATGTGTACGTATCCGTTTGTGTTTGAGTAAAATATGAAAAGAAAAAAAAATGATTGTTTCTTAAGTGAAGTGAATTTCACCACTTCGCCACTAAACCAATCATTTCATTTTGTTAATGGACATTTCTCAACTCGAATGGAATAAAACTAATCGAAGTGATTTCTTTAAGTAATTTCCAATGTAAACGGTGCCAATGATGAATACACTGCAAGGTGGAGAAACTTAATAAATGTCTAAATGTGAAAAAGTCAGAAAAAGGGTAATGTGTGTAGGTGTGTGTAGGTGTGTATGAGTCAATATATACCCAAGTTTAAGTAGAGAGAGAGAGAGAGAGATGTATGAAAGGTTTTTTTTTTGATTTCAACCTCAACACGAATCCATTGAAAATTTAATGACATAAGAAAGAAGAAAAAAAAAACAAAAACAAAAAGCAAGAGGCTTGAAAGGGAATGAATATACTCGTAATACCAATATAAATTGAAATGTCGTGTTATATAAATAAGTTGTTTTGTATTATTTTTGAATTCCCGCTACAATTAAAAGTAGGCATTATTGAATAACAACAATTAATAGAATATGGAATTTTTTTATAAAAATACTCCTAATTAATTAAATTAATTATTAAAGTAATTAGATAGATTGAAAATTATTTAATTAAAACTAATAGTAAAAATATAAGTAATTTCTTATTATTATTATTAATCTCATCTTGTGAATTTATTATATAGAATATTCAGTATAACTGTAAATTGTCTTGTTGTTCTATTACCTTTACCCAATTGGTTTCCCTATTCATTCAAGAAATTTTTTTAAAACACTAACAAAAATCTTAAATATCTTCAATATGTTGTTCATAGATTCATTCATTTCTATATATAACTTTTAAAATAATCGTAATATACACAGTAAATTAATAATTTTTAAACAAAAAATTTTATTGAAATAATTATAAATATTATTTTAAATTTTTATAGATGAATATATATATATATATATATATATATTATAAATAAATTGAAATAAGTCAATTTACATGAAATGTATCAAAATACAAAACAAAAACAAAAAAAAAAAAAAAACAAACAACGAGCTAAGCAAACTGACTCTTTGAAATTGCCTTTGGATACAAGAAAACAAAAAAAAACAAAAAAAAAAAAAAAAAAAAAAACAAGTAAAACAAATAGAATAAAAATATTTATATTAAAATATATAAAAAGCAACCAAAGCAGCAATAGTAGCAATAACAACAGAACAACAACACAAATAACAGATAGACACTAAAAGAATTGATGGAAATGTTAGAAGAAAAACAAAAAAAAAATTGAATTTGTTATTTTTTTTTATTTTTCTATTCTACACACACATTCAAATGCACACACAAAGAAATTATATATTTATATTAAATTGACACGTTAGTATGTATTAAATATTTGAAAAAGAAAATTAATTTCAATTAAAATGTTTGAAAGTCACCAATAAATAAATAATATTATTTGTTTAGGCCAAAAATATAATTAAATTTAAATAATTTTAATAATTTTTTCTAAATATTATTTCCCATCTCTGACTGACTGACTGACACACTCGAGAGGGCAACTTAATTTTGGATTTCTCATTTCATCTCATCTCCCAACCCTACACACACTTCCCCCTCTCCCCTCCCCTCACCTCCCTCCCTTCTCCTCTCCATTCTCTAATGAATAGTCCAATTTAATTCCCAATAAAAGTTAGAATAAAGTGTCGTCGTCGTTGATGACCAAAAATATCGAATATAAATAAATAAAAGATCATTTTAATATTGTAACAGGTAACAGTATTGATTGATTGATTGATTGATATTCAATGAATTCATTTCTCTATTATCTTCATTATCATAAGTAGACACATACAATTATATATGTATTTTATACAACAACAACAACAACAACAAACCACAAAATGAGAGAGAGAGAGAGAGAGAGAATTCCACTGTCTTTGGAATCATATGCTATACGCATAAATATCATAAATTGAATTCCACATTTCTAATAATCTAATCAATCACATTGAATTTGATTACACCCACATTTTTATTATTCTTTTCATTATCTATTAAATTAAAAACGATCCTTGATTTGAATTCTAAGGCAGTGCTACATCCAAGTAGAGTATCTACTTGTACTTCTACAATCAAACCTGATATTTAATCGATCAAATTGCCCATTCGATTTGTCACCGTGTCAAGTGTTTAGTATTTAATATTTTTAAAAGTTAGAAGTATGAATAAAATTAAAATTTAACATTGATTATTATTTTTACCATCTCGCCAGCCAGAGATAGTATTGCGATCATGAAAATTTTCAATGTTGAGATTTTGAAGTTTTTATATGTTTTGAAGGTTCCCAGATCATTTTCACTAAGGTTGAGAAAAATGTCTGTCTGTCTGTGTGTGTGTATGTGTGTTTGTATGTAAACAAGATTACGCAAAAATGGTTTGAGTTAGAATCATTAAATTTGTTATACAGGCATTATTCAAAATTCCTAATTTTCTATCAACTTTTGAGTAATGTAACTCAACCGGAAGAGGGTCATTACCTACAACGTTTTGATTTTTTTTTTCTCTAAAGTGACCGTAAAAATAAAGATATAGGTTTGATAATTTTTCACTTGATTAAAAATTGTATAAAACTGCTATATATAGAATTTCAGCTTGATTGAATCGCTGAAAGTACCAGAATTCATTTTTTAACACTGCAAATCTCACGCGCCAACACGTGACGTGGTGCCATCAACCAAGAGCCAAACATGCGCTGGTTTAATTAATATTATTTATTATTTATTAATTTATAATTTATAATTAATTAAATTTAATTATTATATGTTAATTAATCCAATTCAAATTTGCGAGATAGTCGATTGGAGACACACTCCAGCTTATTTTTTCTCTTCTTCTCGTTTTTCTTATGATAATCACGGTTTTCATTTACTCCTTTTAAGGGCTAAAAGCCAAGTAAATAGGACAGCTGATTCAGTTTTGGGTGAGAAAACATCTGACAATCGAACACGTGTCAAGAATGACGACTGTTTTTTTTTTTTTTTTTGCATCTCTTCCTTATGGAAGATTGGTAGTCCAACTTCAATCCCCGAGTTGTTTTGTGAGTTTTATATATGAATCACACACACACACACACACAATCCCGTTGTTGAGATGATTAGCGGCCTGATAATGACTTTCGTAGCCTTCCTCTCATTGATGCCTTACTTCTTCTTCTACAAGCTCAGAATATTTATTTATTTATTTTATTTGAATAGGCATGCTGTAAGTTGTGGTTCATAGATTGGAATCGAAACATTATAAATTATATTAGAATTATTAACACAAATATTGTTTCAAATATTCTTTCGCGCCATTCGATTATTGTCTCCTACAAAGTGGAATGGATTATTAAATTGTTAAAGCTTTGGTGGTTGTTTTTATTTATAAGAGAAAAAAAACATGGAGTATTGATTGATTGATTGATTGATTAAATTCATCTCTCATAGAGAACCCAGCTATTAATAATAATTAATAGTTTTATAACTCTTAGATTTTATTTTCAATAAAAATTTTAATTGAAAACATTCCATTCCATTCCATTTCTTTTTTTTTTCTTTTCATTTTCTTTATCTTTAATTTTTCATTCCGATTCATATTATAGATGATTGATTGATTATAATTTAATTATTCTATAATCTTTATTTTTTTATCGAATAACAATTAATAAATTAATTATTTATTTAAATTTATATTTTTTCATTTAAGAAACAACAACAACAACAACAACAACAACAACCGTTGTTGTATTATAAAAGTGTATTTCTAACAGTGTATATAAAGATGGTGGATAAATGAGAGAAAAGTGGGGGTGGGGTTGAGGGGGGGGGGGGTAGGAAGAAACAAACGAGTTGCTTTTTACACTTTGAGAATGTGCCATGAAAGACAGAACATAAATCACCAATCAGACAAACGAATATCTTTTCGTGTAATGTAAGATGCCCACGTGCTACTACTACTACTACTACTACTCCTTTCCACTTCTTCCAACTTCTTCCCACTTCCTTCTTCCTACCCCTCACACATATATATATATATATATATATATATATATATATACCTCCCATCCCTCTCTCTCTCTCCTGTTACTCCATCTATAATCACTCACACGCATTGCTTCTAATTCGAAATCTCCTTTCTAGCCGTTTGTAAATGCCGACAGAACGTTTCCGATCATTTATTAAACGACTGGCTTTGGAGAATTTGGCAAACATTTGAGAAATTGAAGGAATACCAGCCAGATTACAGACAGACAGACAGACAGACAGACAACTGATGGATTCTCTAGTAAACCAAACGACAATTGAAAAGAAAACGATTTAAAATTACAAATACGTATTGACAAACGTATTTAATAAATACACAAACACACAAACACAAAAACAAAAAAATAATAAATAAATAAAATAATACAAGTATAATAAATACATATATATATATATATATATAATATAAATGTATTATTATTAGCCGCTCAATGATCAACAATTTATTTTATTCAAACTTAACGTTTGCAATTCAGAAATGTTAGTTAGTACGTCGGAAGATAAAAAAGACAAGATATTTCCAAAATCGTTCTACATAATTTAAACAATGACAATCTTACAAACAATTCCTGCAGATAAAGGTAATGCCACTGTAATCGTTAATCGATTACATACAAAAAAATTGATAAAATTTTTTAAAACTCTCTCAAATAATTATAACATTAGGTCATAAATTAGCTATTCAATCTTAAACCCAATTACGATCACTCATTACGATCTGATCAAACCTGATCTGAGTTATCCCAACCTAAATTTGAATTTGTCATGATTTGGTAATTTAACAAAAATGTTGGTCTTGTAAATCAACTTTAAGGAATGTTCCTTCTAAATCATAAAAAAGAAATCAACCTGATTCATTTAACGTCTCCAAAACCTTTGTTTTCGTTTTAAACTACTTCTTGTAATATTTTATGTTCTACACACAACAGAATGCTTGCAATGCTTTGATTTATATTGATTCAAATGTCTTTGACTCCTCATTCTTTGTCATTAATTCCAAATCATTCCAAACGACGTTGTTTTGTTTTTTTTTCTTTCTCTTTTTTCTTCAACAAATTCCCTCTTAAATAAACCATTGATATTTTCAAAAGTCATAACAAGATGACACAAGTCAATCTATTTTATACTTACTATTCTCTCAATCTCAACTAAGCAGCACTTGTAACACCTGTTTTAAGTGGTATGTACCAACATCTACAGATAAATTATCGTAAAGGTACACAAACAATTGAGTTTCCTCTTTTGCTATTTCTAGACAATATCTGCATGTCATTGACAGATTCTTAGAGACCCACTCCCTAGAACACACATTAATTTCAACGCTTATCTAAAAAAAATTAGGTTTATTAATTTTCAATATAAATAAATAAATAAATAAATAAATAAATAAATCAAATTGTCTAATGTGGACACCCCAGAAGAGACAACAGTAAACATAGAAACTTTCAAAATATTAAGATAAGTTAAGTGGCTGTTCAGATCACTTGACTAAAACACAATTTATCTTTTAAGATGTTTGTTTTCTATTTATTAATTTGAATTAAAAAAAAGCCAATATTGGTTTGAATGAGTAGTCTGTTGAAATACTTTATTTATACGGTGCCTACTTGCCGAAGGTTCTCTTCAAAATACCATCAAAAATTTCACATTCACGGAAAATACAACAAAGAACCCCCCCCCCCCCCCGGTTGTCCTCGTACCAAACCACCAGAGAAAACTATCATAGTTTATCATCTGACAAAATAAATTAAATTTATATTGTAAGGGGAAGGGGAAAACAGGCCACCTCGTTGGGCGTCAATTTTGTAAGGGGAGGGCCACGGTGGGTGCCAATAGGCCCCTTACAAGGAGAGGGGAAGAGGGGGGAGAGAAGGGAGGGAAAATGTGATAGAAGAGAGAAGAGGGGAAGTGGAAGAGGGAAAAATGGACTTTATGGAACGGGTAAAGAGTTTAGGTCTCCACAGGTAAGCAGGTGGGTATTTTCTTGAAGAGGGAAAATATTACAAGCACTTGCAGAGTCCAAACTGCCTTTCCTCCAGTGGTCCAGCGGAGATGAAATTAATTGGGCGCCATGCTATACTCAGGGTAATGCAAATCAAAGAGACAGGACAATAAGGAGTAGTTAGATCAATTTAAAGGCGATTATAAAAAGTAAACGTATAATTATAAGAAGTTAAAAGGAATATTATATCAATTCTCCACCATGGGAGTCACAAATAATATAATTATAATCCAGTTACATGGATTAATTGAATAAATATAAAATAATGTTCTCCCCAAACATATGGAATTATTTGAGAACATTATTATCGACAAAGGATCCATCCAACATGGAGGATCACCTTTATACACTAGAACACGCGTCTTTACATAAAGAACGCTAGTAACAGACTGACTATCGAATGCTAAAAGTCGCCAACTGCACTGAGGGCAGAGGGAATCCCTTGCCATTTAGTTGTGCAACACCGCCTGGGGTGACTTTGTCATATTTATAATATATAAAAAAAATATACATTCGTTACAATATCTATTTTTTTTTATGTCTCAAAATGGAGAATTAATAACATTGATGAAATAACAAGAAATCAAGTAAGTAAACTATATATTATATAACATTTGATAAAACGTTGATAAAGAATTAAAAAAAGAAATCACTACGTATAATCATGGACAAGAAATTAAACAACAGGTTGCGCTAGCGTCGGATGCAGCCGAGTAATGCGCCAGATGATATGCAACCCACATAACAAAACTGTTCATTTGTTAAACTACCTGTCATCTCGAAGGGGCTGTCATAATTTTTGATTTTTAATTATAATTGGTAAATAATCCTTTATTTATTGAATTGAGGGGAGATAATAATTATAATAATTTGAAAAATAATTAATAAGTAAATAATAAATTCGCTATTAATTTATTAATCACTTGAAAAAAATCATAATAAAGATATCATATAAAAATTTAATTAAATATGCATATAATGATTACTAAATCATTTTTAGTTATTAATGTAAATGTAAGTAAATAGTAAATAATGAATATAAAAAAATAAAATATTTCAATAAAAAATCAAATTTTATAAAATGCATAAAGAAAATACATTTCTTTTTCTGAAAAAAATAAAAAAAATTAAAATTATTCTATTCTTCAGTCTGTTTTTTTCAATTACTTATTATATTTAATTAAAATTAATTGAAATTAATAATAATTATTTAATATTTATGTAGATTTTCTTTCGATTATTATTTTTTTTTTAATAATTATTATTCATAATTATTATTTTAAAAATTTATTTTTTGTTAAATTATCTAAATCTATATTTGAAGGATAAAGAAAGAATATGAATGAATGATGAAAAAGAGAATAAAAGTAGAATAAATTGTCCCAGTCAATTTAAAAAAAAAAACTATGTAGAAAGCTTAAAGCGTAGACAGAGAGAGACAAGCTACAAGAGTCTACATACGCCTTTGATGATGGTGGGAGGTGTACACATACGCTGTGTTTGGAATCGTCAATCGTTTTTCGGCCGGCCAGGCAACGAACGATCAATCCGTGTCGTCTCACATTTTTACACACAAATTCACTTTTCTCTCTGTGTGTGTGTATGTGTGTGTGTGTGTATGGCGAATGGAGAATAGAAAAAAAGTAGGAGGAGGAGGTATGTTAGTGTTGAAAAAAGGGGGTGTCTAGTCCAGTTCAGGGTATGCATGCTGATGTTGATGATGTATCTCAAGAGACAATCATTTTCTTTCCACCCCTCTCCACTTGTTCATTCTCCATCTCACTTTATCTCTTTCTCTCACCACTTTATATTATCTAAACACACACACACACACACACATTTATATATATATATATATATATATATATATATATATATATAAATTATATTAAGATTAAATTTAAATCTCATAGGAATCATTAAAAAAAAAAAAGAAAAAAAGAAAAATCACAACTCTAATTTATTTTAATTAAACAAGATTAAAATTAATATAACATGAAAACAAACAACTAAAATTATTTTCTATTATTACTATTATTATTATTATTATTAATATACGTATACATACGAGTATTAAATTCGTTTAATATATTTGTATATTAAAATGTATAATATACAATATATTTGATGAATTTTCATAAATAAATAACTAATAAAATAAATTTTTTTGTTTTTTTTAATAAATAATTTAAAAATATTCAATAAATCACGCACAACCACCAAAAGTTTTTATTATTATTTATTATACATTTAATTTAATTTTTCTACAAAATGAAAATGTATTTACCTACATAAAGTACTTAAAGCGATAAGTATTTGACAGAAAAGAATACTGAAATAAATTATAATAAGTATCATGAGAAATTAATTATCATTTTTATAAATTAAACTATAAAAATAAAAAAAATATGATTTATATTTTAATATTAGTGATTAAATCCAATTTTATATTTATATTTAGCAATTGAAATTTTGTACTTAAAAAGTGACAACCACTTGACTGTTTATTCCACTTCATTTGTTATTACAGTTACTATAGTTACTACTCGTAGTATAGAAAGAGAGAGGGGGAAGGGGGGGGGGAGGTGATACAGGCAGTATTAGTCTCGATGATGCCCGTTATCGGTCGTATCGGTTAAAGATATGATGATGTCACTCCATCTTCATCACACCCACATCTTGAGTGCATCCAGCAGACAGACAGACAGACAGAATGTCTCTTTATAAACTCCACTTTATGTCATGATAATTTACATATGAGCACTTTGTTCGAAAACATAACAGAATGTTAATCAATATGGTGGCATCAAGTGATCAAGTGTGATTTGACTAATATCTCTCATAACATAGATACAAGTTGACTTTTTATGTTAGATATCATGATTATCATCATAGATGAATGAACGTGATGATATCAATATTTGTTTAAATGTTTACGGCAGCGTTTTCCAACCTGTGGGGCGCGCCCTCCCTGGGGGGCGCGAGACTTATATAAGAAGGGCGCAAAGGTATTAGAACCAATTTCAAGTGCACATAAAAAGAAATTTTATTATTACAAAAATTAAGGGGGGGGCGGAAGAATTATTTTTACAGAAAGGTTGGAAATCACTGGTTTAAGGCATACAATATATTAATATATATTTATCTATCTTCAAAATTAAGTTTTGAGAGGATGGATCAATATGATCATTACTATCTATCTGATGAAGAAAAAAAAAGAAAAATTTGAAAAAAGTTTGTTTATAGAGAAACCAAATGGGAAAATATCGAATGGATTAAAGAAATTGAAGAAAAATTGATAAAATTAAATAAATAAAATAAATACTAAATAAAATAAAATAATTAATTATTTCTATTAGTGTTTGCATGTGTTTAAATTAAAAATTTATAAGAAAAAAAATATTTTTGTTTTGTTTTGTTAATTAAAGGATTGCAGAGCCTACAGTTTCGAGATGCGTTCACGTGCTGTTTCCAGTTATGCACTTGCCATCTTCAGTCTCTCTCTTGTTGGTAAGTTTCTTTTATATATATATATTTATTTACACCTCTAAATAGTACATCACATATATTAATATAGTATATAAAATTGTAATTGTGTGATCGTAGTAAAACATGTTGATTATATATATATATATATATATATATATACATCTAAATAATCGAAGTAGTCGAAGAAGACACATTGGTTGCTTGAAATCTATTCAATTGACTCAATTGCAAATGGACTACGCCCCTCTTTGCCTGTTTTTGATTCGTCAATCATCACAATCAAGCGATGAACCTATTTTCAGGAGAAAATTCGAGAAATCCATTCAAAACCTCAAGCAACCATCAGAACATGTATACAATTAATTCATATCAACAAAGTAGAATAACTCTCTTACAATTTATAAAATAATATATTATATTAAAACTTGTTACAGGTAAAACATCAACTTAGTTAGTTAATGTATACACCCACTACCAACTTATAAAAAATTAAATTCTCTTAATAGAACTTCAATACTACCATCTTATTCTTATAAAATAATTATTTATTTAAATATTTCATTTTTTTGAAATTACACATACCAGCGTAAACAACTATCACCAATGCAAATCGTACTCATTAGTTTTCGACTACATTATCATGATGTATCATTTGAAATAACATCTCTATACTTTCACTGAAATAATAAGTAATCTTGTGTTAGTGTATACATTCACTGCAATAAGTAAAAGTATATTTTGATTTGTTTTGTTGTTGTTTTTTAAATCGATATGTGATTATATGAAATAATCCTGATGATGCTAAAAGTGAATTATAAAATGTTAATAAAAAGAGAGGGATGAGATAAATATTTGAGATGGGGAGAGAGAGGGGAAAGGGAGCGAGGGAGTTGTGAGAAGGAAGAGGAGAGGAAATATAAGAATATATAAGGCAACAACTCTTAAACGGGATTAGAACGAATTAATTAAATGAAATATAATTTCTAAAAGAGAATCATGAGTTAAAAAAAAATGGGAGATTCAGTGAAAAAGAGATGAAGAAATAAGAAGGAGGGAATGGGAAATGAAGGGAGTGAATAGGGACGACGACTGAGGAATTAATATAATGAAGTGGTGGGCCTCATCAGTGGGTCCCACGGGTCATGGCACAAGGAAAATGGACGATGAAGAGGGGGTGGAATTTTTTTATTTCATACCCTGGCGCTACCCGGCACCTACACTACACACCCTCAACTTCCACTCCTCTCTTGCTTTCTCTCTCTCTCTCTCTCTCTTTCACACACACATACACACATACATACACACTCATTCCATTAAATTCACCATTTAACATTTATAATCCTAGAAAGGAGCAGGATTAAAAAAAAATCAATTATAATTCATAAAATCCAAGATAAGATAAGATAAATTAAAAAAGATGGCGGCTTCTCTGTGTACATTTAGACACTTAATTAATACCTAAAAAACAGATTTATTATTCACCTCCAAGATTATAAATTATAATATGTATTCTGAAATAACAATAAATTTAAAATTTGATTATCAATTCCAAATTCATAACAATCAATTTAATTAAATTATTTTTTTTAAAATAAGTTAATCATTTAAATTCAATTATTTAGTTTAAAATAATTAAAATTGTAATAATTAAATGAATAATAACACTTATTATTCAATAATTAAATAAATAATTAATTGATAACATATTAACATGAATTTATATATATATATAATAATAATGAATTTGTAATTCTTTCCGTAAAAGTTTGTAAATGGAATATTTCTATTATTGTATTATTATTATTATTATTATTATTATTATTATTATATGTTCGTTTCCGTTTCCAATTGTATTACTTTTATTCGAATGTAAAATTGAATTTTATTCAAAATTAATAATAAAAAGAGAGAGAGAAAGAATATCGTTTTATAAAAGATTATCTGACGCTCAACTGGAAGAAAAGAACTTGTAGGAGAAATCGAAATGTAGGTTTGGGAATTTCGTAAAATGGTTAAAGAGAGAGAGAGAGAGGCTGGGGGGGGGGAGGAAACTGGAGTTGAGTTTAGGGTAAATTGGAATGAGGCAGGCAAGTGAATGGAGGTCCCGTGAGATGAGAGAATTTATTAGTCAATTAAAGTGCGAAACAACGCAATACAATCAGAAGGAATATCGAAGGATGGTATGGGAAAGGGGTACCCATTTCCTATCCGTCGACCATCTGAGCATCAACTAAAATGAACGAACAAAACCTGAACAAAAATAAAGAATAAATTCGGATTACACTTAAAAATACAATATATTATATTTATATTGTCTTAGTAAAATAAATAATCTATAATTTGTTACTTTTTCATTAGATAAGAATAAATAAAATTGAAAAAAGTAAGTAATTAAATGAATAAATATAATTAGTTTTATTTACTTATTAATATTTGTTTTTTTAATTGAATTGAAAAAAAATATGATTAGTACAATTTATATATTAAAATTGGAAATAATTTGGATATACAGTGAATTTTCGATGTAAGCAACCCATTATATAAGCAACTCTCGTTATAAGCACCACTTGATATAAGCAATTTAGGAAGTATTTATTCAATAAAAGCAACTGTCATAATTGTCAATTATAACCTCACTTCTTTTAAGTGCACCCTAAAAACTTTTGAATTCTAACCGTAAAGCAGGTGTGGGCAAGACGACCCGCGGGCCAGATCCGGCCCTTTTGCTTATTATATCCGGCTCGCTTGTCCGTTGAAAAAGTTTGACTCTTAATAAAAGGTAATTTTTTTTTACAAATGTCCCAGTTCGGTGTTTTCGAAATATGGTCCTCCGGCCCGGGAGACATTTTGAAAATTTCATTTTGGCCCGCGCTTAAAAGTATTTGCCCACCCCTGCCGTAAAATTATTAAAAAAAAATAATAATGTTTTAATGTATAGAAAACAAAAGTATTCTTATTCCTAAATTATAATTATTAATGTAATTTATGTTTTATTTAAGTTTTTATCATTATTATAATTTTTATTTTCAATTTTCACTAAATCAATTATCTTTTAAAATATATATCTACATAAATAACTTCAATTTATACACACACACACACACACACACACACACATATATATATATATATATATAATGTTTAAATTAAATTTAAGTATTAAATAGGAGGTTATAAAGTTTAATTTTTATTAGAAATTTTTTAAATTCATGAAAATAATTTTTTTTTTTCTATTTAGTAGATTCAAGTAAAAAAGTAAAATATTTAAATAATTTTAGATATATATATATATATATATATATAATATATTTCATTTGCAATTTTCTCTCTCACTCTCTCACGTTCTGTAGATATTCACACTTCAAGTATTTTTTCCGTTTATGAGAAAATTAAATTAAAGGCTTTTCTTTTTTCTTTTTTTTTATTTAAGTCGTTATTAAGAGAGAGAAAATGGAAAATGTGGAAAGAGAGGAGGGTTGAGAGGATTTTTTTAAAAGGGGGTTGGTTGGTTGGTTGGTTGGTTGGTTAAGTCTCTCTCTCTCTCTCCAATTCTCTCTCTTCTTCTTTTTCTCTCTCTGATTGCAACTGCATGACTATGATGAGGAGTGGGGAATAAGGGCGTATGGGGAGTTGAGTTAAGAAGATTAGCAAATTTTTAGCCTAATAGGGCTTAAGTCTTCTAACTCACTCTAATTTCTTGATATATTGACAAAATAAAATAAAATAAAAAAAAATAAAATAAAAAAAATAAAATAAAAAAAAAAATTATAAAGAAAGTTAAATAAAATACTTTCTGATTTTTAAAATCACATTAAAATAAATGAGTGTGAGTTTATAAATAAAAGAGGATAAAGACAAATAAATGAACGTAATGAGTTAATAAAAAAACAAAAAAAGTGAGAGAAAGAGAGAAAAAAAAATGGGAAATAAATATGAATTCAATGTAATAGATCTATTATTATTTTGATTATTATTTATTTTAAACTATTTTAATGATTTAATTAATTATTTCATTTATTTATAATAATTAAGTAAATTATAAACTAAACACCTGTCAATTAAAAGAATAATTTTAAAAAAATTAAATTTTTGTTTGAACGAAATTGAATCTCTCACAAATTAAGAATTATTTAAATTTTATGAAAAACCCTAGGAGCAAAGTGGGCGAGCACAGTCATGTGACATGGTACTGAGAATTTGAATATTTATTTTTACCGACCGACGGAATAGGAATAGGAAAAGGAAGGAAGATATTGTGTTTTCACACTAAATTTCATATAATATATACCTCCACGAATCATGCATGCATGCATTTTGTTAACAAAAAAAAAGAAAAAAAAAAGTATTTTTAGCATCATGTCTGTCGATCTGTACAATATACATACATATATGTAATCAAAAAGAAATTGAAGAATATTTAGAACTACTTACTTACATATATATAATATAATATGTATTCTTATTATAATGTGAATTTTAACCCAAATGTTACCTCAAACCCCGCCTTCTTCTCTCTCCCCCCCCCCTCTAATCTACCTTGTATTATTGTTCTTTTCAAATTGGTCTCTATACAGACTACTACATGACTAAATTATAAGAGAGAGAGAGATGAACTTTTCCTAAAACTGAAATGATTTTATTAGTTGGTGTTAACGCCTCTCCCTGATTTAGATTTATTTATTTTAAGGTCAATTTATTTTTATATAAATTTGTAATTTTTTCCTTTTTAAATATGCATGTTTTTTTTTTATTATATTGGTATGCCATGTGTTGAGTTTGGTGGCTACTTTAACGCCACTAGTCACATGACTCCTCACAGCCAATCACCATGCTCGATTTTGGCCCATGGCGCCAACGGCTAGCTACCTTGAACCAGAGGTGATCTCTCTCACTTGCTTTTAGCACTTGCTTGTGTGACTTTGTCTTGAGAACTTGTACTTTGAACGTGGATTCCTTTTCCACGCTTTTTAGGTGTAAATTCGCCATTTCGTTGTTAAACACGTGGAGACACTGTGTTTCAATTATTATTACTATATTTTTTGTAATTTGTTTGTTTTAGCTGAGTATTAGCAAGCATTTATTTCTTTTATTTTTATATTTTAATTTTATTTTAGTTTCTTTACTTTATATTAATTTTTATTTAATTAAATACATTTTATAGCGTGGCAACGAACACTTATCTTTTATTTAGAAAAAGTGAACCTAATCTTTCCTTTGCAGGCCCATATGTTAGCATCGGATATTTGATTAATTTAATTTGTTATTGCTTTACGATTTTGGATGTTCAAAGCGATTCTCCTAAGCGCTAATAGTCAAACGTACTGCACTCTTTGGTGAAGTATATTTAAGGGTTCCTTTCCCAAATAATTTATTTTATTCCACGTGTGAAAGAGTTGAGAATTCTTTTTTTTAACTCCTTCATTAGTGGCACAGGTGGTCCGACAGGCTGAACAATATTTTATATAATCAGCGGCTTGTCCAGTTGGACCATCTACGAGATCCTAAGCATCCTCTTCTGCATAATAATGATAAAAACTTAAATAAAACATAAATTACATTAATAATTATAATTTAGGAATAAGAATACTTTTGTTTTCTATACATTAAAACATTATTATTTTTTTTTAATAATTTTACGGCAGGGGTGGGCAAATACTTTTAAGCGCGGGCCAAAATGAAATTTTCAAAATGTCTCCCGGGCCGGAGGACCATATTTCGAAAACACCGAACTGGGACATTTGTAAAAAAAAATTACCTTTTATTAAGAGTCAAACTTTTTCAACGGACAAGCGAGCCGGATATAATAAGCAAAAGGGCCGGATCTGGCCCGCGGGTCGTCTTTTGCCCACACCTGCTTTACGGTTAGAATTCAAAAGTGATTTCAGAATTTTTCAAACTAATTTTTTTAGGATTTTTTTAAGTCAAAACATTTTTACAATATAAATAATAAATTTCATTGTCTTTATTTTTGTTTTTAGTTTAATTATTCAATTATTAATTACTATTATTATATTATTATTGTAAAAATGATTTATTGATTATTATAATTTAACAATATAATTATGATTTTTAAAAACAAATGATAAAAGTTGTTTTAAATTTTTCACTTTTTAATATTAGTTAAACTTTATAAATTTATTTTAAAAATCCAAATGATTATATTCCATTATAATTTATTACAAGGTTGTTTTTTTATTTATTATGTTTTTATTAAATATTATTTTCCTCTTTTTTGATTTGATATTAATAAAAAATAATTAATTAATAAATAAATTAAATTAAAAGAAAAAAAACAAAAAAAAAAAAAACAAAAAAAAATTTAATGTAACAGGAATCAAATCTAAAAATCTTCAAAAACTCATACATCTAAAAAGGGTAACAGAGAAGATACAAAAAAAAAAAAAGGAAAAACGCACAAAAAGAAAAAAAAATTAGGACATTAAAATCAAATCATTCATTCAAGCATAAATTATTCAAATAAAATAGAAAATTTTGAAAATCAATTTACTATTAAATTCAGAAATATGAGAGTTCAATTATAATACTTTAAACTTTGAATATTCAATTACAATATTTAAAATATACATATTCTTTGAGAATATTTAAAATAAAATTAAATATTGATAAATTTATAAAAAAATAAACTGGAGTGTCTCCACTCGACTATCTCGCAATTTGAATTGAATATATTATTTTTAAATTAAATTTGATTAAAATTATAAATTATAAATTAAAATTAATAAATAATATTTATTAAACTGGCTCTTTGTTTATATAAATGTTAATTTTAAATTTATTTATTCATATAAATATAATCTCAATTGTAATTTTTTTTTTTTTTTTTTTTTGATGTGTCTTAAATATACTAAATAATGTTAAATTTCAATTTCATGTTTGGCGATAACATTAAAACGAAGAGATGATTTATTTCAATATTACTTATGTATTCATAAAAACTATTATATTTATAATTATAGTATATATATATATTTGTTATAAAATATAATAATTTTGTTCATCTCCTTTACGAAGAATGTTTTATTTCTTTTACCAATTTTAAAATTTTTTTGGAATATTTTTCAAATAATTACTAATTATATATATAAAAGCCATAATCATTCATTTTCTCATCATACTTTTTCACCTAACCACATAAGTTGCTTACCTGAATTTTCATAAAGATCGCCCCATAGATAAAAAGTTTAACAGTTTTTGTCACAGGGGTAAAGTCAAGTTACATATAAACCGACAAATGTAAAGGGCATGATTTTGGAATATCCAGTGTTTTTACCCAATTTTATTGTCCAATTCATTGAATTGAAATTATAAAAATTTTAAGAGGAAATATAAGAGCTTATAACAGTTGTTATCGTTTTTTTTTCTTTTAATTTTTAACAACTTCAAAACAAAATTTAAAGAAAACTCGGTAAAAGGCAGATTACTACAAAAATGATAACGATAGGTATACGAAAAATATTGTTTTCATAGAACTATTTAATTTATTGCTTCAAACCACGATAAATTCATTTTAAACTGAAATTGCAAACACCGTTTGCAACGTGTTCGACTAATTTGAAAATATTTTTATAGATTGATTTATTGATTATAAATTGATACATAAATATAATAAGATCCAATATTTATTTATATTCTTAGTTAATTATTTATTAATTTTGAAAATAATAATTTAATTAATACTTATTTCTATTTATGTTATAATATAAGTATGTTTGTAATATTTGTATTGAAATGAGATAAAAATAAATATAAAGATAAATATAATTTGTAAATAATAATTTTCTCTCTCTCTCTCTCTTTCTCCTTCTCTTTATATATATAAAGTAAAAGAGTTACATGTTGAGGGAGAAACATACCCTAAGGGATTGTCGAAGGGAGTTTGATTGTGTGGGGATTCCCAGGAGGACTCCAGACAAAAAGAAAAGGCATCAAATGATGGTAACATGAGCATTTAAAATTCCCGTTGCGTTCTAATAAAATGGCTGAATTAATTCGAATATATATATATATATAAGATAGTGAAAAGTAAAAAAAGTAAAAAAAAAGAAAAAAAGAAAAAATAACTAAAAATTGTGTGCTTGCCAACTTAACAGAATTAAATTGGTAATATTAATAATAAATTTTTCATAAATAATAAAATATTCCTTCATATAGCTTTATTTTGAAATTGAATGTATTTATTTATTTATTTATTTATTATTAATTAATTGAAATATTTATTGTATATTTGATAAATAATATTATAGTTAATTGAGAAAATATTCGTTAAACATATTTAATTGACAAAATTGTTACTTAATGGAAAGTTAAAATAAAAGCAAAAAAAAAAAATACTATAAAAATGTTGAAACTCGAGAAGATTGAATTTTATTTGTTTGATTGTTTGTTGCTATTGTTCTTTTTTTTTTTTGTTTTTAATTTGTTTGATATTTTAACTAATTTTAGAAGGGACACACATACAAAAAAAAAAATAATAATAACGAGAACAAAATCGAAAAGTAAACACAAACAACGAATAATCGTTTGCGATTGAGGGAAGAGGAAGAGGAGGAGGAGGAGAGATGTTGAAAGAGAGGATGAGTGGGTTGTGGGATGGACAGAGAGAACTGAAGGGAGGAGTGATGGTGGATGGGGTAGGCAGAGGGTATGGAATTTGTCGAAACCACCTGTAAGCGCTTTATTTGCAGAATTCAATTCAATTTTGATCCAATCAATAGCGAGAGAGAGAGAAAATAATAAAAAAAAAAAGAAATAAATAGGCAATGATATCTACGAGTAATATTATTCTTCTTTCTTTCTGTATAAATAAATATAATGTGCAGATATTGAAAAGACAGTTCTATCCCCTACTCCTCCTAAACGACTTATGCGATTTGGGCCATTCCAATGCCATTGGATAGACCTCCCTCTAATCTAATCTATTAATAGTGTGAAATTCATTGCAAAACAATAAATACTTTTTGAAAAAAGTGAAAAAATAATTTTTTTCTTACTTTTTATTGTAATTAACGTCATTTGTGACGTCACATCCAGTGCCTCTTCTATCTTATAATATTTTTCAATCTTTCTTTTGAGTTTCCATTTCTTTGCGTGTGAGGGCTCTCACACTGCTCCGCTAATATAACTAATTAATTTACTGATTAAATTAAAATATATTTTCAATAAGAACACAAAAAGAAAGGAATGTTTTATGTTATATACATATATAATAAACAAAATGGATGAAAACCTTTTACTACTTTCAACCACCAAATACTATGTACCACTCGAGGGTACAGGGGGCGGAGCCCCCGTCAAGGCGTGAAGAACGCCGGAAGCGCTCTGAGCAGCTAGTTATTTTTTTAGTCGGTAATGTACTATACTCGTAAATGATTATGATTATGAATATTTTTCTATTCAATTGGTATTTTATTTAGGATTGAATAATTTTAATTTTATTATTTAAATATCTCTTGGTAAGGGGGGGGGGGAGTTATTTAAATTTAAATTTTGTCCATTCTGATTCTTATCTCATATTGCTGGATCTTTCTGGATCATAAATGTTTTGTTATTTCTTTCCTTGCAAACAACAGAACAAGAAATATAAACTACTCATTGGAATTAAACGTTTTACTTCCAAATATTAAAGTTTTTGTCGAGTTGTCAAAATTGTATTCAATTTCACATTATATTAATCGAATATTATTATCGTTCAAACTTCCTGATTAAACAATTCTGTCTTGTCTTTATTCTTTGTGTTGCTCGTTAAAATGTAAAAATAATCGATTTCTTTAAAATCTCACCAATTTTCAAAATTTTGCAAACCAGTTTTATCATTAACACAAATCTTTTCTATGCACATTCGATAATTTCTTTCTAACATAATCATATGTTGACAAATAGAACATAATGTGAGACAGTTGGGAAAAAAAATACACATTGAATGGATATGGTTCAACCAACATAAAGAAGAGTTGTAGAGTGTTGTTGTTTTTGTTGAAAGAAAGAAAGTAGAAAAAAAAAGTTGAGCTGTGCCCAGGCACACAGTACCGACCGACGATTTGAAATAAATTAATTTCCAAACAAAATTATAGGTATATATAAACTATCAAAAAAAATTATTTTTAAAATTTGAATTAAATTTACTAAATTATATTATCTTGGTTTTTATTTTTAGTTTAATTACTCAATAATTAATTTAATTTAATATATTTTAAGTGAAATATTTTAGGACAATGAATATAAAATTAATACTTTGTAAGCTACCACTTCAGGTTTCCGGATATACACTAAAAGTTGATTGAATTCATCACATCATACTAATGCTTTAAGTAAATTTAACAAATTTTATCAAAATCCGTTGAGCCGTTCAACCTCTACACTTTTATATGGACAGAAGGACGGACAGATGGACAGATGAACAGACATCATGTTAAAAATACTTTTTTCTTTTAAAAAAAAATGTATGATTCGTAGAGAAATGTAAAATTCTCCAGATATGAAATTTGCTGTTTAAAACAATATCACCTACCTCCCTTACCAACCCGTCGGTCGGTAACAATATCATTGGATGATATCTTGAATTCATTGTGAATTTTTTATGATTTAAAAAAAAAACTACTAAACAAGATTAAACGAATTATAAATACAATTGTGTGTAATTTATACATATTTGTTGATATTCATGAAAAGTATGCAAATTGTGTTAAAAAATATTACAGATGAATGATGAATGAATGTAAAGATTGATTGTATTATATAAATAAATGTATTATATATATAGTCATGCATGTATGCAAAAGGGGAAATTGGAAGAGAATAAGAATTCGATATAATAATGTAGAAATATAAATAGAATTTTTTTTTAATTTTAATATAATAATTTATTCTATATTTAATAAATTTTAAATCGGTGAGAAAAGTGAGAAGGGATTAAGAGAGAGAGAGAGAGAGAGAGAGAAAGAGATAGAAAGTTGTTTCTCTCTTCGTTGACAAGTGGAAATCCTTTCTGTTTCACTTCAAACTGTTTGTGTTGGTTTCTGTGTTTGTGTCTTCCTCTCTTTTTAACACCTCCCCCATTCATCCCCTTTCCTCAAATCATCCTCTCGTATACACCCACCTTCCCTATCAACTCTCCCTTTCTAGCATAAAGTAAATACATATACAATGCAAGCGACATTCAACCACATATACAACAACAACAACAACAACAACAACATCAACAACAAGGCAATACAAATCAAATTTACATCTTGTCGCAAGAAGGAACAAGTATAAGGGGAAAGGGGATGGTACTTTGAAAATGTTAACGTTAACGTTTTAAGCGTTAGATACAATTGAGCCACTTGAATCCTTCTCTCTCTTTCTCTTTCTCTTTCTCTTTCTAGAAAAGACTTATCCAGCTGTTACCACCAACAACAATAACAACAACAACAACAGATAGATGTATCTTTCTAATATTAAATATAATTATTTATTTATTATTTTTTCATTGAATAATATACAAAACTGCATAATTAAAAAAATAGCGTGAAATGTTAGATAAAGTTATGTTAGATAAAGTAACTAGAGAAAAAGAAAAGAATCTGAATATACCAATATATATATATATATATATATATATATGTAAATTTGAAATAGCCGGTAACCTACTGGAAAGCAGCGCCACTTCATGAATGTGGAGAAAATATGAAGAAGATCATCGTGACAATTGATGAAAATCGATAAATAGATATTACATGCGTATATGCATATTTATATATAGATCAATTATAAACAGAACGAGTTAAGGACATTAAAATTCGATTACCTAATTTTCTAGGTAAATAAACAACACATGTAAATAGTTTTTAATTGTATATAATAATAATAATAAAATAACCTAATTTTCTAGGAACTCGTTTTTTATTCCGCCATAAACTCCAAAGATATTCCAATATTACATATATATATATATATATTGTAATATATAAATATAAAAATGCCTTTTATATGTAGAGGGTTGTTTGTTTGAGCACATAAAGTGTATAAAAGGTGACTTTCTAAAAATGATTGTTATACCTTTTCGTTACCCCAAGATGGAGAGAGGGGTGGACAATTTTGCCAAGTGGCATAGGAGGGGAGAATGACCATTTTGCATGTTTAGACATTTTTTGGACATTCTTGGATGGAGTTTAAGGGAAGCGACTTCTCTGGCTAAGTGAGAAGAAATACAAGGATCATCGCATGGAGCTGAAACCTGTGCCTGCCCAGATATGACGACATGATACCTTGAGGAAAATATCCAAGAATCATCTTACTTGAAGTCCCAGTGTTCCCCGAACTCATAATTAATTTGAACAACACAGCTAAGTAGTCGACTATTATCTATATAAATAATTGCAATTATTCTATGAACTCAATTCCATTAAATTTATACTCCTATTAATTTTTACGGTACCGTTAAAATTATTCAATTTCTAATTAATTTCTTATTATCAATTGTATCCAATAATTTATTCTATTCTTAGTAAATAAATAATTTTTAGTTGTAATTTTATAAAAGCATTTTTTATATTGAACCTATTCAATTTTATATTTTCCCTAATCAACCTACGCGGATTCAATAACCCATTTAATTATTCTAAATTCGATCCAGAGTGCTACCAAATAATTAAACTAATTTTATAACACATTTTTCTCATAATTACCTAACCCCTTTTCCTCTTATATACAACAATATATATATATAAAATAAATTTTATTAAGTGAGTAGGTATATAATAATAACGAGTGAGGTTATAAAATAACGAGACTGATGTTTGCATAGAAGAAGTACGCATGCGCCAAACGAAGACTACCGACAGCTGTGTAGCGAATTTTTTAGTGTTTTAAGCGTTTCCAAGAAGACCGAGAAGACGTTGAAGATGATTCCCGTCTTTCCCTGGCATAAACGGATGAAAATATTTAAAAAAAAGTCGGTTAACTATTTATACGATTGCTGAAAATGTAGTAAATGACAAAGAATGCGTAAGGCAAATTTTACAAAACAATTTTAACATGCGAAAATGGTGCATGAAAATTGTTACGATTCGAACATAAAGAAGCTTGGGAGATGATTACTTGACAAATACAATTGAGAATTACTAGAGAGATTACGCCAGGCAATAGCAAGAGATCAGCCTGAATTAAATAATAGTAAAAACGTTGTCATGCATCATGGCATTAATTAATGAATAAGTTTTTAGAATAAGAATTTAGAAGTTTACTTTATAATATATTTGTGCTGGGATGTTGTGATTGTGTGATTAATATAGTATACTAGCTTCTAAGAGCGCCTTCGGGTTTCTTCACAGCTATACGGGGACTCCGCCCCCTGTACCCCCGAGTGGTACACAGTATTTAGTTGAAAGTAGTAAAAGGTTTTCATCCATTTTGTTTCAATCCGTATATTACATAAAACATTCCTTTCTTTTTATGTTCTTATTTAAAATATATTTTAATTTAATCAGTAAATTAATTAGTTATATTAGCGGAGCAGTGTGAGAGCCATCACACGCAAAGAAATGGAAACTCAAAAGAAAGATTGAAAAATATTATAAGATAGAAGAGGCACTGGATGTGACGTCATAAATGACGTTAATTATAATAAAAAGTAAGAAAAAAATTATTTTTTCACTTTGACTTGGTTTTAATAGATTAGCCCGAGGGCTATCCAATGGCATTGGAATGGCCCAAATCGCATAAGTCGTTTACGAGGAGTAGGGGATAGAACTGGCTTTTAAATAGATAGATCCAGAACATAAATATGAATGAAATGAATTTGCTTATTATTATTAATAACAATAATAATAATAATAATAATAATAATATGTATTTATTTAGAATAGATTGATTTGTGTTTAAATTAATAAAAACTATAAAATAATACTTAAAGATAATTTTAATATTTAATTTTTTTTTGTTTTTTGTTTTACATTCCAAGGTTTCAAGTTTATATTTGTCTCTTTTTCTAGATTCTATTTTATTATAATTGGTGACTTGGTAATGAATGGTAATGTTTTTTTGTTAATAGTCTGTTAAAGGATAAAAAAAACAGGAGCGGAGGCAGGTGGTGGCTATTAATCATCGGTTGGCAATTAGCGTCCATGAATGAAAGAGAATGGGGATGGGGAGTGGAAGGATGGTAAGAAAAGGGATGAGAGAGAAGGGGAGTGGTGTTCTTGTTGAGAGTCGTGATCTCTCCACCCACCCACACACTTGAGACTCCACCTGAGCATTAAATCATTCCTCCTACCCCATTTAAAACAGATACTACACCACCGACGACAGACAGACAAATAAACAAACATTCATTTCTCCAATTGCAATTTCACTAAGTGAATTATTCAAAGCCAGTGAATGTTAAAATGAGAAAAAAAAAACAAAGCTGATGATGATGATGATAATAATGGTACGAGAAAAATATGAATGAAGGAATCAAAGAGACAACAAGAAATAGAAAAGAAACAATGAATAATATAAACATAAAATTTTTTTGTAAAATAACGTTTTTCCAATGAACTAAAAATAATAAAATAATTTTTCTTTAAGCTTGACAAAGTTTATAGATGAATTGCTTCATATTCAAAGAAAAACGTTGATATTATATTTATAAATAAATAATTTTTATTAATGTGAGATTTTAAATATATATATATATATATGTAAGTAAGCGAATTAAAACTACATTAATTCAATTGCTAAAATAATAGATTTTTATTATTATTTATATTTACAATATTAACAAAATCAATTCTTACCTAAAATAATAGAATTGATTAATTGTAGATTATTTGGCAGAAGATGAAACAATTTATATAATATATAATTTTATAACATAACATAAATAAACATTAACTCTAGGATGTTATTAGTATGGTTGCTACCACATGATCCAGTAAGCCAACAATCCAAGGCGCACTAAATCCGAAATAACATATTTCCGATTTATATATATATATATTGTCTTCATAAAAAAAAGGATGTGGCTATTTATACATACCGTATGTTTAAGAAATTAGCTATTTGTAGTTACGTTTAACGTACTAACTAACCAAAAAGTTTATTAATATTAATATTTTAATAAAAACTACATAATTATAGAAAAATAACGTTTTATTTATTAATGTTTATTGTTAGAATATACGTAAAAAGCAAAACAATAAAATAGATAAAGAATAAGACATAAACTGTATACTTAAGTACTTATTTTATTTTTATTCCGTGTTTTAATTTGCTTCTTGTAAAACTGAATCTGTTTAGTTTTTTTCTTCGGACGTCCTTTAGACTTAATTTTTGTTTTGAATTTTAGGTTTGCATTTGATTGATGATTTGTATCGGATTCGTTCTGACTTTCAGTACCAACTAAGCTATCCATGCAACTTCCAGCTTCAACTAAGTTACTTGTCTCAGATTTTATTGAACTAGTTGTAGGTCCACTATACTCATTCTCAAACAGAGAAACCCCATTTCTAGCATTTTTACTGTCTCGCCAGAGATATAGTATTGCGATCACGAAAATTTTCGATGTTGAGATTTTGATGTTTTTATACGTTTTGAAGGTTCCTGAATCATTTTCACTAAGGTTGAGAAAAATGTCTGTGTGTGTATGTGTGTGTGTGTGTGTGTGTGTGTGTGTGTGTGTGTGTGTGTGTGTGTGTGTGTGTGTGTGTGTGTATGTATGTAGACAAGATTACGCAAAAACGGTTTGAGCTAGAATGATGAAATTTGGTTCATGGACATTATTCAAAATTCATAGTTTTCTAGCAACTTTTGAGAAATGTAGCTCAACCGGAAGAGGGTCATTACCTACAACGTTTTGATTTTTTTTCTTCTATAGTGACCGTAAAAATAAAGATATATGTTTGATAATTTTTCACATGATTAATAATTGTATAAAACTGCTATATATAGAATTTCAGCTTGATTGAATCGCAAAAAGTACCAGAATTAATTTTTTTACACTGCAAATCTCACGCGCCAACACGTGCCTTGGTGCCTTCAACAAAGAGCCAAACATGCGCTGGTTTGATTGATTGATTTTAATTTATAATTTAATTTTATTAAATTTAATTTAAATATAATATATGTTATTTAATCCAATTCAAATTGCGAGATAGTCGAGTGGAGACACTCCAGTTTATTTTCAATTAATTTTAGTTCGTTCATATATTTGTTAAAGGTTGTAGTTTCATAATTTGATAAAATATCTGCGATATTTTTTGTTATTGTCAGTGCTGTATTGAATTTTTCTCGATCCGATAATATTTTTTGAAAACCATTGAATTCATCCTTGTCCATATCATCAATGTCTACATCATTCATGCCTTCATCATCGCGATATCCATATTCATAATACTTTCTGTATTTCCAACTGAAGTAATGTATCTTCGATGGAAACATGTTTTTGAAAAAATATCTAAGTTATTGTATTTTCTTAACATATTAACAAATTAAGTCTAAAGGACGTCCGAAGAAAAAAAATAAACAGATTCGGCTTTACAAGAAGCAAATTAAAACACGGAATAAAAATAAAATAAGTACTTAAGTATACAGTCTATGTCTTATTCTTTATCTATTTTATTGTTTTGCTTTTTACGTATATTCTAACAATAAACATTAATAAATAAAACGTTATTTTTCTATAATTATGTAGTTTTTATTAAAATATTAATATTAATAAACTTTTTGGTTAGTTAGTACGTTAAACGTAACTACAAATAGCCAATTGCGTATACATACGATATGTATAAATAGCCACATCCTAAAAAAAAGGTTATTTTCTATTGTTTTGTTTCCTTTCTATTGGGGACATATACAATGGATAAAAAAAAGATATTTTCTCTATACCAGCGGTCGTCAAACTTTTTGACCTCACAGACCAGTTAATTCATAATTTAACCCTTTGCACTCGTATGTCCCCGTACAGGAGACATTGTATCTCATTTGTATTTTGAGATTTGAACCATCAAATCTCAATGTTGAAAAGTAATTTCTTCTCACAAAAATAATTTTATCCTAATCGATTATGAAAAAAAAATTCCGAGTTGGTAGGTACTCTTCTCAGAAAAAAATACGAGTGCAAAGGGTTAAATCCCGCGGACCACTAATAGGATTTTTAACATAATGAGTAAGTATATTCCACATTTTTCTGCGGACCAGCGAAATTTTTCGCGGAAGAGAAGAATAAAAGTTAACACCTAAAGAACGTTCATATATGGGCACACTTAACATCAATACCCTTCCTTGTATATAGGAGAGGTACGTGATCCTAGATGGTCCAGACGCAAATAATAATAATAATATTAGTACATTTAATTATAATATAATTATATCAATATTATTACATTGAGGTGGCTTGGCCGAGAGTGTAGCGTGGCAACCTTCTACACAAGAAGTCGGCGTTCGATTCTAACCAAGAGCGGATTTTTCTAATAAATTCGATTTAACATCAGCTGCCTTCGGCTCCAGGAACTGACAAACAAGCCTTGGTTCTATACAACCCTGCTCCACCAACCTCAAAAACAATCAACCATAAGCAACAATGCATCGTGATGAGAATAAGCCCAGTTGGTACCCAATCCACCCGTCACCTAGAGCAGCGGTCGCCAAACTTTTTGACCTCACGGACCAGTTAATTCATAATTTAAATCCCACCACTTTGGCAACCGCTGCTCTATACCATCTGAGGGGAAGAAACCCCTCCTCATTGGCGATACAACTGATTAATAAGAATTCATCATTAATTTTAGTGCTATGAAATATTTTTAAAGACTTTCAAAATGAAAATCTATCCTTAAATCAGTATTTCTGCTTTAGAATCCGTTGAAAATAAAATTAATCGGATCAATACAAAAGGAGTTAGTTACTAAAAGTAATTAATCGCTAATTAATTACAATTAATTAATTATAATTCAATTATATTTCTTCTATTCCTTCTAGGGATCCATTGAAATATCTATAAAAATTTTCAAAAGTCGATGAAAAATCGATTTCAATTTGTCAAAAGAGCAAACAGACAGATAAAGAGACAGAGAGACAGACGCCAAGTGAAGTTAAGAGAAACGTTATAAAAAGATAAAGAAAAAGAATTAAAAAAACAAAAATGTCACCAACCAAAATAATTTAAATTATAAAAATAAATAAATAAATTTATTTTTATAATTTAATTAATATACAATTGTCAATAATAAAATATTATTAATTCATCATTGTTGTCTCTCTTTTATACATTTAAACTGAATAAATAATAAAGGAAATAGAAATATAATAAAAGTATAAGAAATTTTGTTTCTAAATTAGTTTGCCATCATCAAAGGACCAACCATCTCGTATATTACTAACATCCTATATATATATATATATACGTATGTACAATGTTATTGTTCTTTCTTCTACTTCTTTGGAGTTGTTTTTGTGTTGGTGAGACATACTTTTTAAAAGTATTCTCTCCTTCACGCACTCACACTCACATCATTTCCACTACCACCTGTTATTTATTTAGTGTTTTTTTTTTTGTTTTTTTTTTTTTGTCCATCACTCACAACAATTTTTACACAGACTTTCTTTTAGATTAGAAAAGAAAACCTTTGATCTTTTATATATATATAAGGATACAGTGCTTGTTTGTGAACAACAATTGAAGTGAGGTTAAAAAGAGTATATATATATATATATATATATATATATAGAGAGAGAGAGAGAGAGAAGGCGCCACAGGGTGTGATGGCTAGCGTCGCTGCCACATTCTCGTGGTCTCGGATTCAAGTCTCGGGCCTGGCAAGAGAATTTCTCTAGCTGGGGTCTATGTGACGGAGTCAACCCAGCCTCCGAGAACAACCTTGGGGAAAAGCTACTTGATAACGCCTCCGATCAAGAAAATCAAGGTAAAGGTGGAGAGGACCCGTTCTACTGATCATAGGACACCTCATCATTAATATAACCGACTTGATGGGCGTTGTCCTTGCGTAGAACCTACAAGTCAGAGTTGTTTTTTTTATATATATATATACTCGTATATATTATTATTATGTTAATATTTAGCTATACTTATTGTTAGATGCCTTTAGTTTTATATTTTTCAATGTAGTAATAGTTTATAGTTTATTTGGACTAAGGATTACTACTGCTAATAATATAAATTCTAAAATTATATAACCATATATATACTGTAATAAAATATAGAATAAAATAATATATTTATATAATATAAATTATTCAATTATTATTTAAATTTGATAATGTATTAATGAGACAACTCACAATTTCTAAATATTTTAAATTATATAAAAAAATGATTAATATAATATTAATTACAAAAGAATATGACAGGAGACAGTCGCCCCGTTCAGTCGAGAAATATTTCTCTCTCTTAATTTCTTCTTTTTATTTACCATATAATAATCAAATATCATTTATATTATTTATTGTTTAGAATTTATTATAAAAATCCACATTTTAATTAATATAAAAAATTGCATTTTAAACATGAAATGTTGGAAGGTGTTTGAAGGAGAAAAAAAAGAAGAAAAAGTTCATTTTTGCTCTTAATTCAATTTCTACATAGAATAGAATTCTATTAAATGCTATGGAGTAATCATGCTTAAGTAGCTAGTAGGGATTCAAATGTATTTCAAATTTACATTTGGATTTTATTAAAAATGATACATAATAATTATTCATTTGGTATAATAAAAAAAATTATAAAAAAAAAATTTTTATGGATGAGGGAATGGCAAAATTTGTTTGAAAGGTGTAATCTTAATATATTATAAATTGATGTTTTGTCATGGGAATATAAATTGAATAATTTAAAAAAAAAAAAAATATTTATATAATTAATCACCAGGGGGGACACTCAAAAGGGAGATTTGAAACCGAATTTTGAAGATTTCCAAGACTAGATAGCGCTGCTTTGTAAAATATCAACATGGCTGACCTGTGGTGTAATCATACTGATGGTCTGTGTCAACAAAATAGTTGTGATATATATATATCTTATATATAAAATTCTCGTGTCACAAAACTTTGAAATGATACTCCTCCGAAACGGCTTGACCGATTCTTATGAAATTTTTTATGCATATTCAGTAGGTCTCAGGGCATGTCAGACTTCCTTCATAAAACCGCTAAATGCTAAGGTGTGTCCAGGGGGTGGAATTTAAATAAAATTAGTTTAGTTACCATAATAGATCATAGAGGCGCTGGTGGCGAAAATTTGACATATATATAAGTCCTAATTCGAGACTTGCAAACGAGAGTGGTGCGTAGTCAAGTCAGCAAGGACGTCTTCTTATGACGTTGCACCCTTAGTTCGAAACTCGCAAAGGCACATTTTTTTCTAAGTATTCTATATTTTATTAAATTATTTTATTTTATTTTATTAAATTAATTTTTATTATTAAATTTTATTTTATTAAATTAATAATTATGTCAATTAATTTTTTCTGCATAAATAAACATATATAAAAAACTATATAAAATTTGAATTTTCATTCATTCATTTAAAATGATATTAAAATATTCCTTTGAAATATAATAAATAATTAAATTAATCCCTACTAGGGCCTCGGGGGGGGGGGGGGGTAACTTTCTCTTCTTGGAAAAACCCATATTGCCATCCCCAGCTCGACTATCTATATATATAAACAATACCTCCCTTACTATCGTCGGTCGGTAAAAAGGTTTTTGTCTGCATATTGCTCAGAATTTAAAAATTATTATAATATTTCACTTTTTATTTTAAATTCTAATATTCAAATATCAATTAAATTAAATAATAAAAGTTGTCATTTAAATTTATTTAATAAAATATTTAGATCATATTTAACTTAATTTTTATTTATTCTTTCTATATAATTGAATATTCTTTTTCTATTTGAAAGTGAAAGCTTAAAAAAACTGAATATATTATTTTTAAACTTTTATGAATACAAAAATATTTTCAAAACTTCAATTAAAATGACTAAATTATATTATTTTTGTTTTTGTTTCAATTATTAATTACAAATATATTTTAAGTGCAAAAATTATTTCTTGGTTATATAAAATTAAAATATGATTTTTTAGACAAATGATATAAACGAGATGTTTTAAATTTATGTCTTTTTTATATTGAGTATTTTTTTAAAATTAAAATTTGTTTTAAATCAAAATTATTGTATTCTATTATATTTTTTTATTAATAGGCTTCTTTTTTTCTTTTTAATTTTTAATAAATTCTCTTTTTTGATATGATATTAATAAAAAATAATATTCAATTGTATATAAATTTAAAAATTAGAATATTTGAATTTTTTTAAATTTTAACACATGTAATAATCAATCATATGGATAACGAATGGAACATTTTGAAAATCAAGTTGGTATTAAATTCAGAAAAAAATACTGATATATAGAATATAATAGACCATTCGAATATAATTTAAAACTATTTATCTCCTTTTATTTTAAATTTAAAAAAAACGGAGTGTTAAGAAATTAAGATACCTGGATAGGCAAATGGCTGGAAGAGGAGGCAATTTATAATTTTCTTCTAATTCAGATTGAAATTAATATTGATAAGAAAAAATTTTTAGTAACAAAATCTTAATATACAAAATGTAGAATTTGAATATGTAGAAGGATAATAATATTTGAGAAGAATTTAAATCGAGGTAGAAATCGGGAAACGCCTGTTATCATGCAGTTATCTCACACATCAAAATTATTATCAAAAGGAATCAAAATTAAAATATATAAACCAATTATTTTGCCTGCCTGTTGTATTATATGGGTGGGACGCATGGTTTATGACCCTGGGAGATGAGAGTAGATTCAGAGTATTCTTTCCAGCATTTATTGGCCAAAGAAAGATGAGGTCACCGGGGAATGGCGGAGACTCCATAACGAGGAATTGTATGACCTCTATGCCTTTTCAGAAATAGGGTTATAAAAGCGAAAAAGCTGCGATAGGCAGGGGACGTGGCTAGAATAGGAGAGGAAAAAGATATTGGATTGGAAAACGGTGCGGAGACCGATTGGAAAACGTCCGCTTGGAAGACCAAGGACGCGTAGGAAGGGACGTAAGAAAGATGGGACAAGGGCTCAGGATAGGGACACTTGAAGAAATGTGGTTGCTGCTGCCAAGAACTTTCGAGTTCCTTAGAGTCACAGAGATAGATAGATATAACATATACAATAATAATATATATAATTAATTTAGTGATTAAATTAAAATATATTTTAAATAAGAACACAAAAAGAAATGAATGTTTTATGTAATATACTGATTGAAACAAAATGGATGAAAACCTTTTACTACTCTTAACCAAATACTATGTACCACTCGGGGGGTACAGGGGGCGGAGCCCCCGTCTAGGTGTGGAGAGCGCCGAAGGCGCTCGGAGCAGCTAGTATATATATATATATGTTCACTAGCGAGATCATTACAAATCTTGTAAATAGTATTTTATGATTTTAATTTATTTATTTATTAATTTTAATTTATTTTTAAAAAGATATTAATTAGGTATATATTGCTTGTTTCGTCTAGATTCACTAATTTATCTATTAAAAATTGTCGAAATTTTCACATGTCATAAAACAATATTTAAAAAAATATATGTTTAATAGCGACACAGAACTACCAATTTAGTAAACACTATTTTGTAATTTTAATTAATTTTCAAATAAAGATTGTATATTACATAGAACATTATTATCTTTTAAATATGCAAATTACACAAAACATTGTGGAATTTTCAGTTAAGTGAAAAATTATTTATTTTGATATAAATCCAACATTGAAAAAGCATAATTGATTGCTGCAATGTTTGTTATATCTCCAAATAGATAATTTTTCATTTAACTGAAAATTCTACAATTTTTTAATTCCCAATATTCCTTCTAAATAAATTTAAATTAGTTGACCTGTGGCCAGGTCCGAACCGACCGACGGTTTGAAATAAATTAATTTCCAGCTACAGAAACAATTTCAAATAATTTTAATTATATCTATTAATGTAATAAAAAACAGATAGGCATACAACATAAATATTTTTAATTTTATTTTATTTATAATATATATATATATGTAAGACCAGGCAGTGACTTCATGAATGGCTAGATGACGTCATATAATTTTAAATCAAGAAAAAACTAATAAATATGATTTTTCTCGAGGATAAAACCAATACAAAGTGCATGATTCGTTGCTGTACACATCTATACGGACATACGGACGAAAGGACGTACAGACATGATGCTAAAAATACTTTTTTCTGTTAAGAAAATGCATGATTCGTGGAGATATGTAAAAATCTCCACATGTGAAATTTGGTGTGAAAACAATACCTCCCTTACTATCGTCGGTAGGTAAAAACGCCCGCTTTTTTTTTTTTATTTATTACATCGGGACGCTACTAAAAGCGCTAACATCAGTGTCCTCTTTTTCCTATGTTTCACAGAGACACTACATGGTGGCGCTACTAGAGACGCTAAAACAATGTTTCAAAATTTAACATTGAGTGTCCAAGACTTATAGGGATGGTCTGTGTTAATCATCAGATGATAGAAATTTCGAAAAATAAAAATTTTTGTTTATTTAATAATAAAATTTGCATACCTATTTTTATGTCTAAGAATAATTAGTATAACTATTAATCATATATGGTGTTTTTTTAACGATGCTTAAGAAAGAAAAAAATTAAAATAAAAAATTAAATAGAAATGGAAATTGAAAAAAAAAAACAATTAATTTCTAATATAATAATTATATTTATTGTAAATGTTTAATTATATTATCAGGTATATATATATAGTAAATTATAAATTTGTTCATCTCATCAATCTCATTCTCCTTCACTTTATAATTCATTAGAAATAATATTCAGAGATTGGGAACAATTTATCATATCTACATTGTCATACAAATAAATATATATATATTATACTATATAATATAATTACATCACGCAACAATTCTATTAGCCCATTTACGAAAAGGATATTTAATAAATTTTCTCTTTCTCTTTCATTCTAAATAAGTAATGTATAAAGAGTAGAGAAAGGAGTGGGGAGAAAGTAAAATTCTTCTTCTCCAATCAATCTGTTACTTTTGTTGCTTTCAAAAACGATAATATCACTTTTTTACTATCTCGTCAGGGTCATTACCTACAACGTTTTGATTTTTTTTTCCTCTAAAGTGACCGTAAAAATAAAGATATAGGTTTGATGATTTTTCACATGATTATAAATTGTATAAAACTGCTATATATAGAATTTCAGCTTAATTGAATCGCTGAAATTACCAGAATTAATTTTTTAACAGTGCAAATCTCACGCGCCAGCACGTGACATGGTGCCATCAACAAAGAGCCAAACATGCACTGGTTTAATAAATATTAATTAAATTAAATTTTAATTCATTATTTATAATTAAATTAATTTAATTTATATATAATTAATATATGTTAATTAATCCAATTCAAATTTGCGAGATAGTCGAGTGGAGACACTCCAGTTAATTTGTTATATTAATTAAAACCAACATCAATTTTTTTATTTTTTTTTATTCTTTTAATCCTTTACCATTGAAATTTGGATTTTCCCCTTTCCATTTCATATTTCATCAAAGCCGTACCAGCACAAGTTTATCTGTGAATCTTTTTTGTCTTTTAATACTTTAGTTTAAGAGATGTTTTTCCAAAATTCCTTGTTTTTCATACACTCATCATATTATACCTTCATTTATAACCCCTCCCCCCCCCCCGTTTCTATTGCGCCCCCTGGCCTTTTTTTTCAATAATTGAAACTTTTTAAAGATCAAAATACAAAACGTGATTAAAACCAATGTACCAATGTAAGATTAAGATAATCAAAATAAAGAAAGAGAGAGAGAGAGAGAGATCAAAATTTAAAATTTAAAAAGAATAATTTCTTTTAGCGAGTCCATAACAGGAATCAATTAATGTTAATTAACCCCAAGCAATTTTTAAGGGATCTTTTTTAATTATATATATATATATATATATATATATATATTTATTTATTAATATAATATTTTTTTAATTGATATTGATATGAAATATAAATTATTAAATCAAGAAATATTCACTAATATATTATTTTACAAGAAATTCACACATTGAAAACAAAAACTCCAATATTTTATATTCATGTTTGGATGGTTTAAATCAAAATTAAACAAAGAAAAACAGAAAAAAAAATTTTTTTTCGGAATAGGGAGACAATCATTTTGAATTATTTTTATTTTTTATTTTGAAATTTACTTCAATTGAATTTTAATTTTCATTATTTCAAGAATAAATTCAAGAACTAAGAGTGAGTGACTGGGTTCCATCTCATAAAAATGCAACGAATATATTTTTTTTTAATAATTAAAAGTAATATTTTATATACTAATAATAATAATAGGGATAGTCGAGTGGAGACACTCCAGCTTATTTATTTAGAAATGATTTGAAATGAATCCAGGTACAGAGGATTAATTATGTAATATATACTTATTAACTTATTTTCTTAGATATATAATGTATTATATGTATATTATTAATAATAATAATTATAAAAATCCATGTATTTCTTACCTGGTAAGGTTCCCCCAACCAGCTTGGCGTCTTCTTCTTATCACTGCTCATTAGAAACTAAAGAAATTCTATTTTTTTCATTTTTAATTTTTTGTTTTTTTGAATTCCTTTTCATGGAATTGGCCGACTTGCTTATCACTCGATTATAATAACAGCAAAGTCCAAATTGTGCTGGCGAGTCCCGTTCCATACTTCACAAATTAATTAATCATTCTCTTAAAAAAAAAATAAAATAATAAGATGAATATATATATATATACTAAAATATGATAATATAATTATAGTTTTATTTAAATTTAAAACATAAAAGTAATATTATTATTATAAAAAAAAACAACAAATTTCTTTTTAAGATCTTTAAGAATATAATATATAATTACAATTTATATTTTTAACTTATCAAAATAATTTTAGAATGAAATAGAAATTATTATATATTTTATTAATTTTTCATATATATATATATATTGATATAAATATATATATATTGATATAAATTTATAAAATAACTAAATGTAATTCAGTAGAACCTCGATAACTTAAACCTCGGCAACTGAAAAACCTCTATAACTCAGCAGAAATTCTTCAATATAAAAGACGAAAAATTGCCAATTTCCCTAATTTAGAACAAACATGTTTGTTTACGTGGTTCAAACAGTGTCGAAACAAATACATAAGTGTTAGTGGACCCATACTAAAAAACAGAGTTCGCTAAATTAATAAATAATATGGTTTAATAAATAAATAATTATTTATTAATTTTAATTTATAATTTATAATTAATTAAATTTAAATTTAAATATATAATATATTATGTTATTTAATCCAATTCAAATTGCGAGATAGTCGAGCGGAGACACTCCAGCTTATTATTGTTTAAAATAATTTTTTTCTTTTTCTATTGTTAATTAATTATTTCAAACAAAATTAATAAATAAAACATAAATATTTATATACAAACAATGATTAATTAAATCAATCATTTGTATAAATATTTACTTACAATTAATAAAAATAAGATAAAAATAATAATATTAGGTAATTGTTTACAAACCAGGAAAGCTTCAGGGATTTGGATGAAACTTTGCCATTTGGCCATTTCATTTGGCCAGCAGAGGGCTTCGCTACGCTAATTTTCGGTTTGGATATCTATGAAAATTAAAAAACTAATTAATTAAATAATTTTCCTATTAGTGAATTAGTCAATAAATCATTACTAAATGTGTGTGACATTCTCAATTATAACTAGTTTATCTGTCAAACTTTAATAATGTTATCTCGTAAAGTAGAAGAGACCGAGAAATATTGTATAAGGAAAATTTCTTTGGAATTAAAAATGGAATCCACTTTTATTATGTAATCCAAGTGTAATTTTATTGTAAGTATAATATATATATATATATATAAGTTGGTTAGAGGTTTATTTCCAAGTATAATATTTATATATGAATGAGTATATTATATATTATAGGAGTATCACTATAATAATATTATAAATTTATATGTTAACATTATAATTGATTAATTTAAAAATAATAAAAAAAAATCTCTGACTTTTGTAAGTCCTACGCAAAGAGAACGGCTATCAAGTCGGTTATATTAATAAGGAGGTGTCCTATGATCAGTAGAACGAGTCCTATCAACCTTTACCTTGATTTTCTTGATCGGAGGCGCTACTTTTTATCAAATAGCTTTCCACTTTTGATCCTGGAGGCTGGGTTGACTCCGTCCCATAAACCCCAGAGTAGAGATATTCCCTTACCAGGCCCGGGACTTGAACCCGGGACCACGAGAATGTGAGTCAGCGACGCTAGCCATCACACCATGTGGCGCCTAATTTAAAAATAATAAAAAAAAAATAGAAATTTTTTTTTTGGAATATATATGTAATTTTGAAATGTTGGAAATTAATTTTTGATATATCAATACATATTTAGAAATTACTTTAATGAATAATCAATAATATACCTGCCATATATTAATGTAATATATAAATAATATAATAATAAATAATCTCTATTCATTCTTTAAGTAAAATGGAAATTTACAAAGGTTTAAATTGACTTCATTTGAAATGGGCATTTAAAGGAGAGAAACACTTGAAATACCCTTTTCACCTTTAAATAAATCCAACCCATTCCTTTACTTTTACCTCCATCCTCCATTTTCACTCCACCCCCATCTCTTACATTCTCTTGTTTAATATTGGAACATTTAATTTTAATACAGTGAAAAGCTTCAACGACAGTAAATGGGGGAGTGGATATAAAAGGTAAGAAGATGGAAGAGGAATAAGAAGAGGATGATAAGTATACGACGAGAAGAAGAAGAAGAAGAAGAAGAAGATGAGGATTGAATTGTGAGATTGGCAAATGAAATGTATAAAGGAATGAGGCAAGAGAAACTATGTAAGTGGGTAGAGTAAGGGCCAAATGATAAGAGTGAAGAAGATGCTTCAATGGAGATTAAGATCAATTTTCAACTCAGCTAATTTCAATTTATTAATTCAATCTTTTCATATTGGTGCTCGTAAACTTTATCCCTAAAGAATTTCTATTTCACTTCTTTTTCCCCCCTTTAACCCACCCACCCCTACCTACCCACCCACCCCTACATATATATATATATATAAATGAAATTCTATTAGTTAAATTATTAATCAAACAAGAAAAAAAAAATAATTAAAATAAAAGAAATTTAATATTTAATGTTATATAAGTAATCATAGAGATATTCATAAAAATTTATATCATTATTTATTATATTATACATATGAGAAATTAAATATAAAAAAAACAATTTTTCAGATTTGAATTAAATTAAATTGAAATTTTATATGGGAAAAATGTAAATTTCAATCTTCCTCAATTTCAATACACTTTTTCCATAGATCATCGTCCAATCAATTTGTACCATCCCTATAATAATATTCCGGAAGCTCTTCAAAATACCCCTTTATAGCTGCAATAGCTTCTTCATTCGACAAAAAATGCTTTATACAAAGGAATATTTTGAGATTTCTAAAGAGGTAGAAGTCGCTGGGAGCCAAATCTGGTGAATAGGGTGAATGATCAAGCAATTCGTAGTTTAATTCGTTCAATTTAACCATCGTTAAAAGACTTGTGTGAACACGTGTATCGTCTTGATGAAAAATTATTTTCTTCTTGTTTAAACCAACCAACTTTTGCATCCAACTGATCCAAAAATTGACAATAACGTTCAGAATTGATCGTTTTTACCTTTTTTTCAAGATAATCAATCACTTTACATAAAAGTGAATTGAATTAATTGAATTATTGTCGTTAAATACATTTTTTTCATTTTTAGCCTATGACTTTTTTTTAAAGTGAGATATACCTATTTTCTATGATAATAAAGACGCTCCATCCCTCTTCGTACAATAATGACCGAATGTAAGATGTAATAAACCGAATATCCTTTCATTTAAATGAATTTTTCGCACTTCCAACATTCCAAATTAATATTTTAATATTTTATATCATTTGTTTCAATGTTTTGAATTTTCTAATTTTACCAAATCTCGTCAAAATTTGTTTATCAAAATTAAAATTATCTTAATGTTTTTTTTCTAATTAATTTTTTATGTAAATAAATTTTCAACTTTAGTGGTTCACTTTTATCATTTGAGTTATTAATATTTTTTTTTTTTTTTTTTTACTATTTTCTACTTGTTCAGAAGCAGCCTTGTTATTTCTAATTATTTTCATTAGTTCTTGGCATTTTTTTTTAGTTTAATTATTTTCATTTAATTTTTTTTTTTTTTATAATTTTCCAAAGTATTTATCTTATTATTATTTTATTTTTAAAATTTCGACTTTTTAGTAGGATATAAAGATTTAAATTGACAATTTTTCTCGATTAACTTTTTATAATCTCTATAAGGTATTAGAGAAATTATTTTCGTTCATTTGGAGGGGATCCCTTCAGTTTTTTGTTTTTTTTTCACCTTGGAAGGGATTAATCACATTTACATCTGTCCATCTTGATGTTGCAATATTTTATTCATTTTTACTATCTCGTCAGAGATAGTATTGCGATCACGAAAATTTTCGATGTTGAGATTTTGATGTTTTTATACGTTTTGAAGGTTCCTGAATCATTTTCACTAAGGTTGAGAAAAATGTCTGTGTGTGTGTGTGTGTGTATGTGTGTATGTATGTAGACAAGATTACGCAAAAACGGTTTGAGCTAGAATGATGCAATTTGGTACATGAGCATTATTCAAAATTCATAGTATTCTATCAACTTTTGAGAAATGTAGCTCAACCGGAAGAGGGTCATTACCTACAATGTTTTGATTTTTTTTCCTCTAAAGTGACCGTAAAAATAAAAATATATGTTTGATAATTTTTCACATGATTAATAATTGTATAAAACTGCTATATATAGAATTTCAGCTTGATTGAATCGCTGAAAGTACCAGAATTAATTTTTTAACACTGCAAATCTCACGCGCCAGCACGTGCCATGGTGCCATCAATAAAAAACCAAACATGCGCTGGTTTAATATTTATTATTTATAATTTATAATTAATTAAATTTAATTTAAATATAATATATTATGTTATTTAATCCAATTCAAATTGCGAGATAGTCGAGTGGAGACACTCCAGCTAATTTTGTTTTAAATTAAGTAATTAATTATACATCGAGATAAAAATATTGTTATTCTAGATGGAAAATGAACAGGTAGATAAATATGGATGCACTAGTTAGATCGACAGGTGTGACTAAAAGTGAAGGGAAGGGGAACGATCTTGGGATGGTTTCTTTAAATGTATGAGATTTGACAAGAGAATCACTTATTATATATATATATATAATTATTGATTAAAAGAATTATTATTTTATGATTAAATTACAAGAATATAAAAATAAGTTGTTATAATTACTTGACATAAGCTGAAGTCAGAGGAAGAGTTAACTTCTTCTATTAATCCGATTGGAGAGAAATACTTAAATGCGTGCCCCCCCCCCCGCCCCGCTTTTGGGTTAATGCCCTTTGAAGAATAATGAATACGCCATAAAATCATAACATATATAAGAAAAGTCCTAATGCTATAAAGAAGAAAATCCAGTGGTGTTGTGGGTCAGGATGAATTAATTCCCTCTCTTCCTCCTCCTTGAATAAACCCCCACCCCCACTCAAAAAAAAAATAAAAAAGAATTAAAAGGGACAGATAAAAGTTTACTAGCACTTGTGATGAGTAATTATAACCAACTCAAATAATAATAATAATAACCTATTAAATTATTATCAAGGCGCCATTGGGTGTGTGGGTAGCGAACCTGCCTCACATTCACATGGTCCCGGGTTCAAGTCCCGGGTCTGGCAAGGGAATTTGGGACGGAGTCAACCCAACCTCCGGGAACAACATTGGGGAAAAGCTACTGGATAGTGCCTCCAATCAAGAAAATCAAGGTAAAGGTTGAGAGGACCCGTTCTACTGATCATAGGATACCTCATTGATATAACCGGCTTGATAGACGTTGTCCTTGCGTAGGACGTACAATAGTCAGAGGTTTTTTTTTATTAAATGAATATTTAAATGAAAAACATAATTGAATTGAAATAAATATGTAATGAAATTTTTAAATACAATCTGTTTTGTTATTGTTTTTTTTTAATATTTTTTTTTTATTTCATTTCATATATTGGTTTGGTCAGTTTCATTTCTTATTTTATTATAAAATTCAATGTAATTTCGTGTTGCCCCTTTTTTTAATGTTCCTTAAGGGAAATAAGAGAAGAAATTGAATAATTAATCCCTCTATCTAGATCTAGAAATGTATGTAATAGTATATATATATATATATACAATATATATACAATATGTTCAGTAAAGCTATATATATATATCTTTAATAAAAAAACCTAGCACAACAATAATAAGATTGTTTTTTTAAAACAATTAATTTAAAATAAATATAAATTTCTATTGTTGGCAAATAAATAATGAAATGTATTGTAAAAATTCTACATTGTTATTGCAAAAAAAAAACAAATAAAAAATAGATAATTATATTCTAATTATCTTCTATATCTTTATAAATAGGCGCCATTGGGTGTGTGGGTAGCGAACCTGCCTCACATTCACATGGTTCCGGGTTCAAGTCCCGAGCCAGGGAAGGGAATTTTCCTAGCTGGGGTCTATGGGACGAAGTCAACCCAACCTCCCGGAACAACATTGGGGAATCAAGAAAATCAAGGTAAAGGTCGAGAGGACCCGTTCTACTGATCATAGGACACCTCATTAATTTAACCAACTTATTAGGCGTTTGCGTAGGATGTACAAAGTCAGAGGTAACTTTATAAATAAATAAATAAATAGTTTTTTTTTCAAATCCTGACCTGACACCTTGTGATTTTTTCTTGTGGGGTTACATCCAAAACATTGTTTATTCACAAAAAATTCGCGACCTGAACCACTTAAAAAACAGGATTAATGAAGCAATGCCAAGCATAACCGAAGAAATGTTAGCGAATGTTTGGAGACAAGTTGATTATCGTTTGGACATTTGTCGAGCGACTAATTGACTAATCGACTATTGAAATTTATTAATTATGTAAAAAAACTGTATGAGACGACAAATTAGATTAATAAACAATATTAACTGTAAGTAATTCTGTTTTTCTTTAAATAATGTTCGAAACCGCACCATTCTTTTATGATGACCCTGTATATTTCAGTTATTCATTTAATTATATAAAAGTAGATCAAGAAAACAACAAAAATAAATTAAATAAATCAATTCATAATTATATAATAATAATAATGATAATAAAAATAATAATAATAATGAGAATAATAATAGCAATCCTTGATATTCTATTCTCTATAAATTTCTAATAGAAATTATATGAATGTTTCTGTCGTATGGTTAATTAAATTGCTTATTCGCTTATTGTTTTCATTCAATGACAGTCAGTCAGTAGCACGTACGATAGTGAGAAAGAGAGGAGATTCATTTCTAAAACGTTTTCAATTACAAAAACCCTTCAAATTCTACACACATATCCTTTCTTATATTATACTATTACCATTTATGTTATATATACAATCAATTCCATTCAATATTTTCATATTTTAATAATTTATTATATGTATTGCCAGATGGAAGAGCAAAAAAATATCTATTTTTGTTTAATACAATTTAAATTGATAACTGATGATAGTAAAATATGTTGCTCTTTTACGTATAATACAAGTGGAAAAAACATTGGTTGCCTGCCTGTTTCTCTGGCAAATGGACCACATTCCTCTTTTCCAAATTTCCTTAATGTTTTTATTTCCCTTCCGTCTCGTTACACGTTAGTCAATTTGATCTTCTTCATCTTTTTACTGTATGTCGCCGAAAATTTTCAATGTTGAGATTTTGATGTTTTTATACGTTTTGAAGGTTCCTGAATCATTTTCCGCTAAGGTTGAGAAAAATGTCTATCTGTGTGTGTATGTAGACAAGATTACACCAAAAACGGTTTGAGCTAGAATCATGAAATTTGGTATACGGACATTATTCAAAATTCGTAGTTTGCTATTAACTTTTAAGAAATGTAGCTCAACCGGAAGTGGGTCATTACCTACAACGTTTTGATTTTTTTTCTCTAAAGTGACCGTAAAAATAAAGATATAGGTTTGATAATTTTTCACATGATTAAAAATTGTATAAAACTGTTATATATGTTATATATATTCAGCTTGATTGAATAAATATTATTTATTAATTTTAATTTAAAATTTATAATTAATTAAATTTAATGTAAATATAAAATATTATGTTCTTTAATCCAATTTCAATTGCGAGATAGTCGAGTGGAGACACTCCAGCTAATTTTTGTGGTGCCACCTTTAAAACGAAGATCATTCCTTTGTAATCTGTATAATCAGCAGGTTTTCTTTTACTCTTTTTTTCTTTCCTATCCTATTCCCTCCTCTTTCTTTCACTCATCCCTAAATTGAGAGATGTCCTCCCGTTCTACTGTATCGGGCAAATAGCCGAGCCGAGTACTTCCTAATACTCCCTATTCCCCCTTTTCATTACATATATTGTAAATATTATTGTAACTATATTGTAAACGATTTATTGTTGCCCATAGAATGGGCAGTTGTAGATCTTAATTGGAAAACAAAAAAAAAAAAAAAAAAAAAAAAAATCCTTTAAAACGAAGATCATAACTAATTTAACTTTATTGATTACTACTTCATCTTCTACAATAAATAGTTCATCGGAACTACTAGAATCAAACCAATCTCTTTAATTTCACAACTCCATATATTCTTCATCGACCCCCCCACACACACACCCACCCACCCACATAACTCTTTTATTCTCTCAATAATGAATATTTTTCATCCCCCAATCAATGACATATTGAAGTCAAAGAAATTCTTCAAATTCGTCTGTAACAGCACATATCAAAGGCTTCTTCGATGGATTTCATGTTATTTCCGTTGAAATGCCCAAGTAACTACGCATGAAGATGCACGATAGTTAATCTTTACCAATCTTTATATTAAAGATGTATACACGTACATTTCGGTTGCAAAGAATCTTTCTGATTTTATTATCAATTATTAGTAGAAATGCGGTGTACGTTGCCTACAGATAATAATAAATAATACTACTGGGGTGTGGAAGACGAACAACTTTTAAAGAAAACATCGTCAATCATTTATTTTTTAGTTGGAGCCAAATATCTACTTTATATAAGTAATATTTTTTTTATAATTCTCATAATAAATAAATATTAATCAATTAATATAAAAAAAAAAAAATTTAAAAGACATTCATAATGTTTATTTTATTATACTTTTTTTTTAATTTTATGTTATTTTAATGTGACAACCGATTGATCGATGATGATGATGGATGGGATTAAAAATAAGAATAAATGAATTATAATTGATATGTAAGAACATTTATGCCTTCTTTTATTCTTATTATTTTATTTTACTCGTATAACGAACAATAGACGGCTCATTAGATATTTACGGTACATGTTTCAAAATAAAAATTTACTTTTTATAATTATTTATGTGTATAATATTCTAAAAAAAAACGTATAATTTTATTATTCTATTAAGTAGTAACATCATAACAAGGTGCCAATATTAGAATAATTTATTGAATAATAATTGTAAATATTCTTTTAGACCTAATCAAATCACTATAAACCGAAGAATCATTTCTCTCTCTCATTAAAATCCCCACTACATTGTTATATATATACCTTATATCTCAATATAAAATAAGTTGAACTGTGGCCATTCATTGGGGGTAAGCAATGCAGCATTGCTATGCTGTCCCCTTCAAGGTCACCGAGAAGCAAACCATTGGAGTGGGGGGGGGGTGAAATGTATTAAATATATATAATTAATATAGTAGTAAAAAGTTATCAATCTATAATTGATAAAATTAAATTTTTATTTGAATCTTGTCTTAATTTTATTAAACTTCATTTAAATTAATAGGAATAAATAAATTTACAATTCATTCTTGATGGAGGGATGATTTCGGTGGTGAGGCCGGTCAACGTCTTCCACTGGAAAGGGAATGGCAACTGAATGCACTCGAAGTACACCGGCAGGCAGGCAGGCGAGGAGGGAGGGTGGGAGGTGAGGTGAGATGGCGGAGGGAATCAAGATAGCGGCAAATGTTTTCAATCTGTCAAAATTCAAGAATTAATATTTAATCAACGAAGCACCGTAAAATTATATAATCGTAGTGAAAAAGAGTCTACATTTCATAATGAATCGATTCGTATAGGTTTTACCAGTTGTTATGAGGCAATATTTTTGTTCAACTGTAAAAATAAACCGATATTAAAATTAATTAAAAATTTCCATTTAATGATACGAAAAATCAATTTTATTTAGAATCTGGCTAAAATTATGGTCAATGGATTTGTGTTGGTCACCATTTACAAGATTTAGTCAAAAATTTTAATAAAATGAAAAACATTGATTAGATTGATTTTTCTAATTCTCCAAACAGCACAATAAATAGGAGTTCCAAGTTTTTACTAATGTGAAGCGTTGGAGAGGTGGGTCCTCTCAGAGGCATAAAAGACATGTCTCACTAGTGTATTTACGGGGTTTTGCTGGTTAAAAAATTAACGTAAACTGGATATACTTGAAGGGGGGTTATTTCAAGTATATATAGAAGGCTCTAAAGAATCTCCTATAAAAGTCAATGATTTACAATTTTTGTTTTCTTTTTAATGGATCTATGCTAGGTATTCTCCTTCATCCAAATAAATTTGATTTTTTGAATGATCAGGGGAGGGGGAAGAAGAGTGAGAGTAAGGAATAGATGGAAAGGAGTCAACGAGTAAAGGACATGATTCCTCCAGGTAGAAGAGGGAAGGCAGAAGAAATCATGAGCTCACGTGAGGGCAGATACGCCAATCCCTGAAATAGAATTTTTTTCTACTGGGTTTATAGAAAAGAATCTACTCGCTACCCGGAATATTATTTTTAAATTTATTAAAAATTAATTTTACATTTCATGAAACTTCAATTCAAATCAATTTTTTCTTATTTCTTCAAATATAAAAACAATAAATTATTTCCTTCCTTTTCAAGTATTTTAAGTTATTTATTTTTGAATATAAAATTTGAAAATAGAATAGAATAGCAGGAGAAATGTTTCAATGTTAAAATACAATAAGTTGACCTGTGGCCAGGGGTAGAACCGACCGACGAATATATAATTAGGAGCTAGTTGTGACGTCATGAAGACCTGGGTGACGTCATATAATTTTAAATTAAGAAAACACGAATGAAGAGAATTTTCCCGAGGTTAAAACCAATACAAAGTGCATGATTGGAGTGGAGATATATAAAAAAATCTCCTCGTGTGAAATTTGGTGTGAAAATAACCCTTCCCTTCCTTCTTCGATAGGTAATATTACCACTTGGGGTTTCGGGATATACCTCAAAAGTTGATCCATTCATCATACTGATGCATTAAGTAAATACACCAAATTTTATCAAAATTCGTTGAGCCGTTCAAGCTGTACACAACTATACGGACGGACAGACGGGCGGACGGATAGACATCATGCTAAAGATTATTTTTTCTGTTAAGAAAATGCATGATTCGTGGAGATATGAACAAATCTCGACAAGTGAAATTTGGTGTGAAAACAATACCTCCCTTACTGTTGTCGGTCGATAAAATATATAAATTTATTTAATTGCAAGTTTAAATTGAAAATGAAATATGAAATAAACAAATACATACTTTTTTATTGAAATTCATTTTTTATAATAATAATAATAATAATAATAAAACTAAATATGAACAATGAGAAAAAAATCATTAATAATTTATAGTTGTTGATTAGTTTTAGATAGAAACAATTAATTCATTGTTAAGTTTGAATTGTTTGTATATTTTAATTATCATTTAATTTATACACATTGTTTTCTAATAAATATATTTTCAATTCTATTCGTAAAATAATCCAGTAGTTGTTTAGTAGGAGTAGAAAAAAATTTGAATTTCTAGTGTCTATGTTTCAAGTATTTAAATGAAAAAGTATATATATATATATATATATATATATATATGTGTGTGTGTGTGTGTGTATGGTACAAGATAGATAGATAGGTAGATAGATAGATAGATTGTGTATGTATTAATATCAAGTGGGGTTGGTACACTACTGCCAACTACAGGCAGACATAAGAGAGAAGACCACTCCTTCACCACTTGCCCCCCCCCCCCACCAATTTGGTAATAAGAAGCTACACCGGCACACAATGTGTGGGTGGGAGGATTGTCTGTTGGCGACACGAGGATATAATTCAGGGGATACTCTCCCTCAATTTGCATCCCTTAACGGCCGAAAACAACCCTAAAGAGTGGATGAATGGAAGGAGATGGTGGCAAGAAGGGATTTGTTCTTTGGCTGTCGACTCCTACCCTTATTTTCTCATCCATTAGGGTCAAGTTTTGTCAAGGGTCTTAACACACTGACAATGGCATGCAGGAGATGATGAAAGGCAATTCTCTATCGTAAGAATACTAGTTTGTTTTTTGTTTTTTTCTTTTTCTTTTGTTATTTGTTTTTTATTTGATGATTTATTAATTATAGAGTTTTAAAAATATAAGTAAAATGTTAACATTTTTAAAAATACTTATTTTTATGTTTGTGAAAATGAGTCAGTCAATCGATGAATCGATGATCATTCACTCATTCATTCTGTCAAATTACAAGAGCCCCTGAAAATTAGACATCACCATCACTCACTTGGCACTAATTTTAAAATTGAAATATGTAAGTCGATAATTCTTCTTTTCTTTTTCATAATTCATCTAATTTATTATTTCCTATTATTATAATATTTATTCACTAAACATTCATACCAACATATGATTTGGTGATACCATTTGGTTAAAGAAGAAAGTGAGGATTGGAAAAGATGAGAATATATAAAAAAATTAGCTGGAGTGTCTCCACTCGACTATCTCGCAATTTTCAATTGGATTAAATAACATAATATATTATATTTAAATTAAATTTAATTAATTATAAATTATAAATAATAAATAATTATTTATTTATTAAATCAGCGCATGTTTGGCTCTTTGTTGATGGCACCACGTCACGTGTTGGCGCGTGAGATTTGCAGTGTTAAAAAATTAATTCTGGTACTTTCAGTGATTCAATCAAGCTGAAATTCTATATATAGCAGTTTTATACAATTTTTAATCATGTGAAAAATTATCAAACATATATCTTTATTTTTACGGGCACTTTAAAGGAAAAAAAATCAAAACGTTGTAAGTAATGAGCCTCTTCCAGTTGAGCTACATTTCTCAAAAGTTGATCAAAAACTACAAATGTTGAATAATGCCCATGTACCAAATTTCATCATTCTAGTTCAAACCGTTTTTGCATAATCTTGTCTACATACACACATACACACACACAGACATTTTTCCCAACCTTAGTGAAAATGATTCAGGAACCTTCAAAACTTATAAAAACATCAAAATCTCAAAATCGAAAATTTTCGTAATCGCAATACTACTTATCCCTGGCTAGCAGTGGCGTACCGTGAGGTTCTTGCGCCTGGGGGCAACTGAGAAATTAGCGCCCCCTTTCTTATATCTATATATATATTTAATTTAATTTTTTTTTAAAGAATATTAATGACGAATAGCGAAACAGGTTTATATGATTTTAATAAGCATATAAATAATATTTATTGACTTACACAAAATACAGTTTAACTTTAAATATTAAGTACCGGGACCCCGAGC